>JAOEHQ010025005.1:0-13983 GCA_025447715.1 Asclepias incarnata
TAATGATTATTAAGATTTTTAATTTTTAATAGTATATTATAATTAGATTAATAATGACATCATCAATGTTCAATTTTTAAGGATTAGAGAGCTGTGATTGGTCAATAAGTGGTTAGGTCAGTTGTCTTTTAGTATATATAAAGAAAAGATAAATAAGTTTAATTTTTATATAATTATAAATAAAAATATGTCATAAATTATAAATTACCACTAAAAACATGATTGGTGATGGAATTCTATATTTATGGTAATAATGAATAAAATAGAATTTTTAATATAAAAGTTTTAATTATATTAGGTATCTATATTTATATATAAAATAATTAAAAGTTTTAATTATTTATGGTATCTAAAAAATAGGATAAATATAGATTTAAAAATACACATGTCGCTTAAATAAAGTCGATTAAAGAAAGCATCAATCCTGTTTTAGTTTATTGGTAGATACCATTTAATTAAAAATTTTAATAACAAAAAATAATTATTTATTTATTTTATATATTTATTTATTGAGAGTAAACACACATGACTTTAGGTCAAAGAAACATTAAACACTTGATTATAACACTTGATTCATATTCATATTATTTTATTATAAGAGAGTAAAATAAAAAAAAAACCCTCAACGTAAACTATCCCCATTTCTTTATTTTCCCCTTTTTCAAATTTCCATATTTCTCCAACGGTCATTTCCTCTCCCCTTCACACTCACATCATTCAATCCCCTTCACAAAAATTTCATGTTCAAATTCATCATTCAATCAGAATCACAAAAACCCTAAACCTGGCAATGCAAGATTTCATCGGCTCGGTTCGCCGATCTCTCGTCTTCAAACCCTCGGCCACAGGAAATGACGATACACTTGGTAATTCTTTTGGAGGATTTGTCGAAAAGATCGGGTCCAGTATACGTAAATCGAAGATAGGATTGTTTACTAAGTCTTCGATTCAAGCTCTACCTCCTCCTGTTCGAGCTGTATCGAGTAAGAATGTGAAGAAAGAAGAAGCAGGGTCGCAGATCCGATGGCGGAAAGGAGAGTTGATTGGTTGTGGAGCGTTTGGTCGGGTTTATATGGGAATGAATCTGGATTCCGGGGAGCTGCTGGCTGTGAAACAGGTTTTAATTCGTCATTGGTGTCTACATATATCTATTTCGATATCTATGTCTGTAGATACATAGATGTGTATATATATGTTAGGTGTGGTAGTTGTTGAAGTTTTACTGATTTGCGTGCAGGTTTCAGTTGTTGTGAATACCGCATCGAAGGACAAGACTCAGGTGTGTATCTATTTTATGAAATTTAAATAATTTGAAGGTTAATAAAGTTGACTTGAGGGTTGTTATTGGATTAGATTTGGATCAATTATCAATATGATACGATTAATTTAACTAATTTAGGGGCTCATAGCTCAAATTTAAGTTTAAACATATACAAGTCTGCAATACAAATGCACTTATTCCTGTAGGGATACAATTCTCTAAACATGAAGTCGTATAAGAACCTACTAAATATATAGCAGCACATATTGCCCATAATGTTTCTTGTAGCAGTTACAGTTAAGTTGACTTACTTTAAGGAAACTAATACGCCTTTATTAACATTAGCTCGAAGATTTGCATTATAGTATATATAACAAGGTTTATAGTTATACGCGTACACTTTTAGTTTTAAGATATAAAATTAAGCAAGTAAGTTTTGTTACTGAAGATTATAATTTGAAGTATTGATAGATTAAGCAACACTAGCTTGTATTTTTTATCCACATGCCTAATACTCTAATGGATTCTTCTTACACGTGATAGGCTCATATTCGGGAGCTAGAAGAAGAGGTGAAGTTATTAAAGAACCTTTCACATTCAAACATTGTTGTAAGTGTCCATACTTTTTTAAGAATCTTGCGTTTATTGAATGGCAATTAATATCATAAGCTTATGTATCTTTTTGTTTGGCAGAGGTACCTTGGAACTGCCAGAGAGGAGGACTCGTTGAATATCTTTCTGGAATTTGTTCCGGGTGGATCTATCTCATCACTCCTCGGAAAATTTGGTTCCTTTCCTGAATCTGTAAGTTATTGTTATCGAAAATCTGAATCCCAGTTGACAAAAAAAGGTTGCTTAAGTTTAAAAAATGCTGTGGCTTTTGAATTTAAAATACTGAAATCCGACAAGGTTGATTATCAAACAGTTGTTCTTGAAACTATGGAAGTCTCATATTTAAGTTTGTATGGAACTTGAAACTGATCTCTAGTTTGTACATGAAACAGGTGGTAAGAATGTATACAAAGCAAATACTATTGGGACTGGAGTATCTCCACAAGAATGGTATCATGCATAGAGACATTAAGGTATATTTTTCTCCGTGTTTGTGCATATGAAATAGCTCAGCAACATCTATTTGTAAGTTGTCATCATAGTTTAGACTTTGTGACAAATGTTCTTGCAGGGGGCAAATATTCTCGTTGATAATAAAGGACGGATCAAACTTGCAGATTTTGGTGCCTCCAAGAAGGTTGTAGAGCTGGTATGCATGTTGTGTCCTTGATATTTATATGTGTTCAATAATGTTTGCCCTGATGGGGGTATTCTCTCTGAATAGTTCTCTTCGTAACTGTGTGCTTGCATATTTTCTGTAGGCTACCATGACTGGTGCCAAGTCAATGAAGGGTACCCCATATTGGATGGCTCCTGAAGTTATACTCCAGACCGGCCATAGCTTGTTAGTGAAATCATGCAACTCATATTACTAGTTTATCATATCATTTATTTTTATATTTTGATCATTAGAGGTACATTTCTGGTAATTTTTCAATGCCAATTTGATGCTTTTTAATGGATTAATTTTGGTCAATCGGACAGTTTACAATAGTTTTGTGTTCTACCTGTCCATAAGCAATAAGACTGAGCTGTGTTCTTGTCTGTCTCTGTCCACAAGCAATTAAGACTTGCAGTGTAGAGTGTAGATTCAGTATCACTTTAGATGGATTAATTGTCTTGTTCTTTGTTTTTGTAGCTCTGCAGATATATGGAGTGTTGGATGTACTGTTATTGAGATGGCAACCGGAAAGCCTCCATGGAGCCAACAATATCAGGAGGTATTTATACGTGACTGTCTCTACTTCACTAATAATGTCATTGAATCATTTGTGATTGTTTTTGCTTTGTAGTAGTGTATTAAATAATGGGTGTTTCCTTCAGGTTGCTGCTCTTTTTCATATAGGGACAACAAAAGATCATCCACCTATACCAGACCATCTCTCTGCCGAGGCAAACGATTTTCTGTTAAAATGCCTCCAAAAGTATGACTATTTTTGTTGTTCCCACTAGTGTCTATTGTTTTTACAAATTCATAACATCTGCTGCATATTCAACTTTTACTTTATTTCTTACCTTCAAATGGCCAACTTGCTGGCAGGGAACCGGATTTCAGGCCTGATGCATCAGAGTTGCTGCAGGTGATTCTCTATTACAAGCTTTATCTATAGTTACTAAATTATAAATGAAAACATTTAGTTTTTGTTTATGTTACCCTTCACATGTAAGCAGCATTTATTTGCCGAGTTGTGTTGTTCAAATTATCAAATTGGAAATGTCAGGGAAACCATTTTTGGAGAGAGCATTTTATCTTCCAATTTTTATTTTGGTTCTTAACGTTTGATAATTCTCTGCAGCATCCTTTTGTAACCGGAGAATATAAGGAGACTCATCCTGTATTTCGAACATCGGTTATGGTTAGAATCCTTGCATGAGGCCTCCTTGATTCAATTTCCTATAAGTAATGATACTTTATTCATTCTTCTACAAATCTTAACATCCTTTTGATAACAGGGTACACCTTCCAATCAAATACCAACATCTAAGAAGGAACCTAGAAATCCGTAAGATTTTCTATCGTCACCTTATTTATAATTATATCATTTTTTGCTGGCAGTGGCAAATGTTGACCCATTTACTTATGAATGGGTCTATTGGTGTCATGTTTTATCTCTAATGGGTCAAACGAATGAAATGAATTTGGCTTATAGTCAAAATTTTGGACAAACGGTTTTTCCGACCCACACATACAAAAAGGAACTATTAACTCGTTTTGATCTGTTACGCAAGCTCTCTGACCCTCTCATATTACCACCTCAAGTTTGTGGAATAATAAAAGCAAACATGTTTGCTAATGCAGAATTAGTCCCGAGATGAAAGCAAGCGGTGTTATGAACAGTGTGAGGTGCTCAACTATCTACCCTGAGAAATGGGGATCAAGCAGATACGATGACGACATGTGTCAGATGGATGACGATGATTTCATGGGGAGCACATCTATGAAACTAGATTCTGGCTTACTTTCTAATGACGTTAATAAGGTAACAAACGAACATATATATATCTTTCTTTTGAATGTGGTTTATCACAATCTTAACCAGGTTTATACTGGGAACAGAGTTTTAATCCAATGATGGAACTTGATGATGACTGGCCCTGTCAGTTTGATGGAAGTCCAGAAGTGGTCAAGAGTGCGGCTAATTTATTTCCAGATCCAGGTTCTGAGATGAATGCAGAGAGTCTTGGAGCATGCGGCAATGAAGATTATGGTTTCACCTTTCCTAATGGTACCCCTGGAGTGGAAGAGGAAGAAGAACTTACAGAAATAAAGATACGAGCATTTCTTGATGAGAAGGTGCAGTTTGTTCCCATTTGGTTTCTTTTTTATCGATAAACAACTAAGGTAGAATAAATAAAGTTATAAAAGTAACGTCTCAAGTGGATTGAACAGGTTGAAGTCCCCCAAGGTGTATTTTAATTTTTAAAGAATAAAACCTCCTAAATCGTTTTATTCAAAATATTTAATTCTTACTAAAATATAAGTTCTGATTCAAAATAGGATTCGACACTCTAATTAGTTATAGAAAGGTTAGATTTAGAGAGAAAGTTGGGTCAAGGTACACTACCTATGCCAGTTACCCAATCCTACCCGGCAGGCTCATTTTGCCACCTCTCTAATGAACAATAGAGGAGAAAATTAAAACAGGAGTGGTTGCACATGTGTTTTCCAATATCTATGGTAATATTGAAAGTTTTAAAGTTGCCTATTTGTTATACAGGCTTTAGATCTGAAGAAGATGCAAACGCCTTTATATGAGGAATTTTACAACTCCTTGAATGCAGCCATTTCTCCTGTTGGGAATGCAAACAAGGAAAATGCATCAAATAACCCGAACTTACCTCCAAAAAGCAAATCACCTAATAGGCTGTTCAGAAAGAGACTATCTTCAGCCGTTGACGTTTCCTATATTGGTAGCCCTGGTAATAATTCTAGGCGTGTATCACATATTAGTGGTGCAAATGATCAAAATCCTCATGAATGTCGGTCACCTCAGCATGGTCAATTGAAAGAAAACATTCTTGATTCTCAGAGAGAGGCCATCAGTCCAAGGTTCGTGATAAATCTCTAATGCTTAACTTACTCCGTTTGTTCAAAATGAAATTCTTAATTGTGGTGTGATGATAGTATGAAATGGATACTAAATATCTTTTATTTATAGTGCAAGCTTCTCTGAAAGGCAAAAAAGATGGAAAGAAGAACTTGCTGAAGAGCTTGAAAGAAAACGAGGCAAGTTTCTTGTTCCATTATTTTGAGATAGCTGTAGTTCCTTTGCTTGCTTGTTAATGTCGAAAGTTCTGCAAGCAAGCCCTCACATGCGTAGTAATTAACTAAACTGTATTATGTACATAAATAGTGTATTAGTGTCTATATATATAAATAGTGTACATAAATAGTGTATTAGTGTTTATATATATACATGTTTAGCTCTGATTAGGTAAATGGATATGAACAACGGTTATTGATTAAATAAGAGAACGTGAACAAACATTATACAAAAATAATCGCCATCCCAAAGAATTTGTTGCTGATTTCTTTTTATATTTGTTGCATGAGTCTCATTTTTCTATATCTAATGGCAGAGCTTTTGAGGCAAGCGGGTGTAGTAAAAACAGCATCCCCAAAGGATCGGATGATGAATAATCGTCAAAAAAGGTTTGTGTCGCCTGACACTTGACAAATCATTTCAGTATGTGCCCCGTACATCATGATACACACTGCTTGGCTGAGCTGAACCGAGATGAAAAAGAGACAGCAACAGCAGCAGCAGCAGCAGGGTGTAGTGAAATTAAAAAGTGGTGGGTTGTTTGTGATTGAATTTTGTTTTAATTGTTCTTGTTAAATTAAATTGTATCTAGTTTATGATGATGAGAAGCATACGAGCGAGCAAGACCACCATCCTTTTGTATCAAAATCATGTGGTCTGTCTCATATATATACACATTTTTTTTCCTTCTTTTGTTTCATTTAACTTCTAATCTATGTTAATGTGAAATCTAAAACTAATAAGAGTAGTAGTAGAGAGATTTTATTTGCTTAAATTCTCCACAATTACTATCTGGTATTTGGATAACCTTGCTTTTACATATGATCAGTTGATGTCAAATAATGAGTTTTGGATTATTAGGGATACACTAATTACAACCAAACTATCAAAATTTCATTCTAACACTATCGTTTAAGCCAGTCACTTGGTTTGCTACCCAATTGCCCACTTAATGATCTATCACACCAGGGTAAATTAAATTCAACTAATAATTTGTTTAGATATTTTTTTTGAAACGACGTGTTTCGAATCACCTTCAACTCACCGTACAAGGGTGAGGGCCACTCAGGGGAGACTACATCGTCTTAACCGGATCTGCGCTACCGCTAAGTGGTTCTCTAAGAAAAAATCATATAGGCATGCCAACTCTAGGGTTCAAACTCAAGACCCGTGGGTAAAACCCTATGTGCATCTCCTGGCTTCATTTGCAATGATTTGTTTGGATGATGGCCCCATTTCACCGGCTCAACAAAGAATTTCTCATTAACAGAGTTTTTCTTTGATTCTACATTTTTGCTCCTATTTGAAAGCTTAATTTTTTTTTGGTCTACCATGCAATCTATCTATACTACCTTATAAAGCATTTACATAATGTCTTAAATTTTGAATTTTTTTAAACATTACCATTTTTAACTTATTATTCAATGTTTATTTTATATTATATGTGTATATATAGAGAGAGAGATTTATATAACAATTTTTATTTATATATATTTTTATCAATAACAACAAATATAATTTTTATATACATGTGTTAGACAATTCACAACCGACGGTCGGCGAAGCCGATTGTCGGACACCATCACCTTTTAACTTCAACCATCAACCACCGCGCATTGCGCGGGTATTATTTATAGTTTATAATTAATTTTGCATTAAATTTTATTAGAGTCTTGAATACAAATACTTAAAATTTCAAATTTTAATACGCATCTCAAATATTTTATACTGTAATATACATATGTGGATCTAATTTTCAATTTAAATGTTTTTATAAAAGGTATAGTGTCTCGAAGTGTGGTATAACAAAAGTAAAACTGAGCTGATATAAGGGGATTGGTTGGGGGCGAGGTATGAGGTATTTGGTGCAACATGGGTTGCCAAAACTCTTAGTTTATGAAATGTTTGTTCAAAATAGCATTTGTGTTACCGTGACATCAAAAAAGCATAAACTTTTATGAACCATTCATCTGAGGTTCACTTTTTTTAAAATGCTTTTTAATACCTATTGAAAATAGAGATGTAATGTAATATATACGGGTTGGGTTTATGGTATACGGGCTGAGTATGCGGCTTTTCATTTAAAACCGTCCCCGGACTTGAATCCGCAAAAAAAACCATCCCTATATCCGGCCCTAGACACGCAGACCGCCAGACCCGGACCTACAATGAGCCCAAAATGTCGAGTTTCAGATTTTCCCATCGAGTTCGGTTTTTTTTGCCATCCTACTCACAAAACCTATCTTTCCGACCACCAATATTCGGATACATCTTCAATGGTTATTTTCAAATAAGGTTTATAAAAGTTGAAAAGGTTTATAACTTTTTGAATCATAATGAGAAACCATTTTATGCTAACTATGTGACATAAAAGGTCCAAAATATTTGGAAGTTTCAAACTTAATTTAGATCTATTTTTCTCTCTAATGTAACACTTATTTATAAAGACTTGTAAAATTTAATTATAGTAAAGATTAGTTTATAAAATCCTTTATGGTGTAGATTGATGTAGATTGTTGATGTGATAATATAATGCACCTTTTGAAAGATTCACCATTGAAAATACCATAATAAAAAGAGAGCTTATAGTTGTACCACCATTTTTTATTAATCTACCACACAGTATAACTGATATAACATGCAGTACAAATATATAATGCATAGTAACGGTAGATTTATCAAAAGGTGTGGTACGATTATCAATTCCCTAATAAAAATGGACAATATTACAGCTTCAGTTTAAATAATAATCTCATATCTAGTTAATTGCAAACCTAAACTAAAACTAGCAAATCGTAATTCGTAACGCCAATATGCTATAACACCCAACTTAAAAATCATAAACCCAATGTAACGTTTGTTGCTCGATCTTTAACTAACTATGAAATTTGTTGTCCATTAACTCAAGCACATGATTATATACTAGATGGATGCCTGCGCAATGCGGTGGCGGGGTGATGGTGGAGGCAACCGATGGTGATGGTGGTGACTGGTGGCGAGTAGTGTATGTTATTGATGTAAAATGGGAGTAGTGTAATTATTTTAGGAGTTGAAAGATATATATTGTAAATTATTTTATTAAGGGTATTTTGGTACATCAATAAGGGGATGAAAATAGACAATAGAAAAACATAAGTAAAATAGGCACTTCAAATCATCATTTAACAAAACGGGGAGGAGGAGGGGGGGGGGGGGGGTTGTTCTTTTATAAAAGAGTAAAGATATGAAGGCTAAAATAAAAGAAACAAAATCAACTCTATATTATATATTGACTAGATGCATGTCCGAGCGATGCGGCGGCGACAGGTGGCGGCGGCGACGACGGGTGGCGGCGATGGCAACGGACGGTGGTGGCGGCGGCGGTGGCGGTAGTGGTGGTGTTGTGAAAGTAATTGATTAGGGTTGTCAATACTCGAGCCAACCCGAAACCCGACCTGAAAAACACCGGGTTAGGGTTGTGAAATCTCGACCCGACAACCCGCCAACCCAGTAACCTGATTTTTTCCGGGTTGGGTTCGGGTTGACCCTTTGGGTTAACAGGTCGACCCGCCAACCCGAAAATATTTTTAGTTTATATAATTTTTTTTAACAGGTCAACCCACCAACCCATTTGACCTGTCAACCTGCCAACCCCTTTGACCTGAAATCAACCCGCCAGCCCACTAACCCGCCAACCCATATGACCTGTTTGACCTGAAATCAACCCATCAACCCGAAACTTGACCCGCCAACCCGATTGTTTTCAGGTTGGTGGGTTGGGTTTGGGTTGACAGGTTGTGGGTCAGGGTTGAAATTTCTGACCTGAAACTTTTAGTGGGTCGGGTTAGGGTCAAAGATTTTCGACCCGCCAACCCGCTAACCCGAACTCATTGACAGCCCTAAGATTTATTGGGTAGGAAGTTGGAACTATTATATATTCATATGCACTTAGGGCACGTTTGGTAAGGAGAATTTTAAAGAAATGAAATGAAGCAGAGAAATGAAATTGAGAGAAATGAAATTGAGAGAAATGAAATTGACTGAGAAATTCAGGGAATTCCTTTGTTTGGTAATGACAGAGAAATTGATCTGAGAAATGAGGGGAAATCATTTCCTGTGTTTGGTAAAGAATAGCTGAGAAATGAAAATAAAATAATTTGAGATTACCACCAAAATAAGAATAATGACCATTACTAATAGACTTTTTTTTTTGGAACGGCAAAAACCCCCAACCGCCGAAGGCCGAGCCACCGGTTTTCACTTCGTGGCGTTTTTGATGTAATCCCAACCATGTCTCGGTGCAACAACAAATTATAAAGATATTGCACCACATATGCAACAGAATCCAAAATACCAACACGCATGTGCACCAGTGAGCACCAAAGAA
This sequence comes from Asclepias incarnata, assembly GCA_025447715.1. Taxonomy (NCBI): domain Eukaryota; kingdom Viridiplantae; phylum Streptophyta; class Magnoliopsida; order Gentianales; family Apocynaceae; genus Asclepias; species Asclepias incarnata. The sequence continues at coordinate 10,004 of JAOEHQ010025005.1, forward strand.
ACTAAAGCCATCATCATTAGTCATTACCATATACTGAGCAAAGCCATTTTAACATGACAAGCAACCAACAGACCCTACAGCAGAGTACCAACACTTACTACTACCCATTGACATGTGAAAATAAAGTAATAAAGATCGATACATGAGCCATTAACAACCATAATATATTACACAAAACTAACTTGTACATCATAGCATTACTTGAGTTGCAACAGCAATAAACAAAAGATTACATCTCAATTGCTTCATGAAAAGTAATGTTACCATCATCATCATATCATATTTAATTATAATAGCCAATATATTTAGATGATGCATTACCAAAACCTTCAAAAAAAAACCATCCAACATCTAACTTAGAAGCCTAGCTTGAGAATTTCCTTGCAATCTTTTGTACCATCCAAACTTTCTTTTCTTTATCATACCCAAAAAACATTTCAGCATCTAAGGGGCACTTACCGATAATTTGTGTTGCTTCAAAAGCTTCATCAAATGTGATTCCCGGCAAATTATCGATTTCACTCTGAACCTTCTTCATAAGATCAACATTTGGAGTTCCATCAGCAACCAACTTACTTAAGATGTTATTCAATTCATTTCCAATAGTAGTCATAGTATTATTCAATGTCTTGCTTGTATCCGTGTAAACACGAATGAAGTCATCACCGCCATGGTCTCTTTTACTTTTCTTACAGTCCTTGCCCCTTATAGACGAATCCACACCCATATCAATATCCAAGTCTTCAAGATCAACTGGCATAGTCTCTTGTGTTTCAACCACAACCTCTTCATCACTAAGATCAGTAGCCCGCGAACCCGTAGCCCTGTCTTTACCAAATCTGTTACAACTAAGTTTTACACATGGTCCAAATGGGTGCACGAAAATATCGATTCGACAAAAACAAAGATGTATTTCATGGGCCTTACAGCAACTCATTCAAAGTATGAAACAAGATATAACCACATGACAGATCCAAAAATGCTTTAAATATTGGAGTCATCGTTGGGAAAATTGAAAATTACAACTATTTGTATTTTACAACTATTGGTATTTTACAATTATAACGTGCAACTGCTAAACATAAAAATACAACCAATACAAATGAATAATCAATTACAACTATTTGTATTTTAGTTTATATTAAAAAAAAAAAATCTTCATATGGTGTACTGTTTGAGATCTAACCAAAAAAGAATGAAATTAACATACAAACTTAAAATCTTAGATGGTGGGAGACTTGAAACATACAAATTAAAAGAATATAATATGAAGTGGATGATGATTTGATACCTGTAAGGATAAATATGAACTTCAATTGTGAGAGAGAAAAGGGCTAGGGTTTAGAGCATTTCTATTTTCAATTGTTAGCATGTGAAAAGCACATGTCATGGCTTAAATACCCTTGCTAACTATGAAAATTGAGGAGAGTTCATATCTTTTTTTTTTTAGTCTTCAAAATGTTGAGAAACGAATTTCTTTATCAAAAATAGAGAAATCCCATTACATATAAATACATTTCCTGGGAAATCAAACTCTCCTTCTTTTAATTTCTCTAGCTTCAACTCCCCTTACCAAACAAAGGAAATCAATGCATTTCCTTTTCTCTAGCTTTAACTCCCCCTACCAAACATGCCCTTTTATAATACTAAAAAATTATACTGGTAATTCTTCTTTTTGGTCCAAGTATCTTATCGAACCACCTCCCACTCTTCACCGGTGACCACTTCCAACCGAACAACCACTCACCATCACCATCCCCACCACCTCCACCACCACCGCCATCCAAACCCAATGTCACAACCATCACTGCCATTTTCGTCATCTTCATCATCACTCAAAAAGACAGAATCTTTATCATCATCATCTTCAAGCTCACTAAAGTAGTAATCAATATGTTCTTATCAGTGGTCAATATAACATGTGGCTCGATCTCTTCACCTTCATCTTCTTCCACACGCTATTGGTTTTTTTTATTTATTTATAAAATCGGATTTTTTATTATTATTCAACGAACCGCCGGTTTGGAGTATCCGGTTCAACCAGTTTGACCACCAAAACCGGCCGGTTTTTTTATCTGGCGGTCTACCTTCAAAACCGGGGTTAGTTTAACCGGTCGAACTGGCCGGTTCGAACCGGTTTTTAAAACATTGGTTTTACTTTTACTCGGGAACTTCACTTCTTAAAAATCATCAACCATATTATATATAGAACAAAGCATATGGTCGGAAATGTGAAGGATGATACTGTAGCAAAGTACTGTAGCTAGCTGATAGTGTACCACTTCCCTCATGACTTAAGGATGGTAACATGGGTTTGACTTAGGCCCAAGCATGGAAAAGCCCATGGCCCAAATAACCAAAACCCTAAAACACTATTTCCCCCTATAAATAGAAGACTATGGCATCAAGCCATGGGGCCTTCTCCCTCTCTTCCTGGTGGACTCTCTCACTCTCTCTAGCCTACTTCGGTCCCGCTCCATCTTCCCCATTACCCCATTACACCTGATAGATCTGGGATTTTTTTATTTTTTTAGAATCCTTTTTGGTGTCTTCTTCTACAAAAACCTCCACCGATTTTTTTTTTTTTTTCAATGGCATTGTATAGTTTATCCTTTCCACAACTCTTCTTCTGCAAAATCCTCCGGCGATTGCAATCGATACATTTATCACCATCGTCATCGCCTTCATCCACCACTTCCGCCTTAGAGATATGAAGATGATGATGACAAGGTAAATAATTAGGTCTTAATTTTCTTCTTTGTATAAATCGTTTCTTCATTTTCTTTATTTTCTGAATTCATTATATTTGTGCATTAATCATGGAAATGGTTCGCATACTTGCATAGTTGCGTGCATTATTGGTGATCAACTTCTGTCTTCTTTTGAGCTTCATAAATTAAAAACGATTACGTTTTCGGCTCAAAAACTTCTGTTTATGTTTCTTAGTTGTGGGGATTTGGGACAAGGAAGGGGAATTTTCGATAATGGTTTGGATGATATTGTTAAAGAAAATTCGTTTCTTTTGGAAGTTTATGATGAATGCATATGCGAATATTGGTGAGTACGAAGAGAGTCGGTGTTTGTTTATAAAAATAATTTCCGATTTCAAGGTCTATATGTTAGGATTAGCTAGATGTGGAAATTAAGAGTTGTACATTGACATGGATGAATTATTTATGACCGATTGTGAGCCGTGGAATTTTACTATTTTAGTAAAGAAGAGGAAGATCTCATCAAAAAAGTGTCATAAAAAAATGGAAATAGGTATGTTATCCAATCTTATTTTTGTCTTTTAAATGCTATCAAAATCGAGGGCATTTGATTAGTTCAGAGTACATAGTTTGTTGCATAATAGATTAAGTCATGAAGGGGATAACTGATTTGGTGATTATTTATGATTTTTCCTTGTGGATAAGTTTGCTGTAGAATAAATTGATTAAGGCCTGCATATCAACTTATGTAAATCTATAGTCAAACGGCATTAGATTGGTAGGAGAACGCGACTACATATCAAAATGACTCTTAGCTATTGTTTGGATTTAGCAAGAAGCAGTATAACATACTTATAAAATTCATCAATTTCTCTTTGAGAAACTTATTTATGTGGGGTTTAGTCAGAAACCATATATGCATTGATAAATTCTTTGGTGTTGTATTTGTACTCATGTGCCGTTGTAATCTAAAGCAAAAACAAATTTCATATATTACTTACTATATGTATAAGTGTATAACTGGAGTGACTGAAACTCTATTTTTATATACCTTCTTTACGGCTCAATTGTTTCGCTATAATAATTTTTTTATGGGTTTTGATTAAGTGCAGGAAAGGAGATTATTACAGGTATCTCGCTGACTTCAAGACCAGCAACAATAAGAAATAGGCAGCCGATCTTCACCTAAACTATTGGCTAGATTGCTTTATTATGATATGTTTATTGTATTGGTCATCTTAAGATTTCACCAAATTTTACTAATGGCCC
>JAOEHQ010025016.1:0-13980 GCA_025447715.1 Asclepias incarnata
CCACCACCCATCGCGCCATTACCACATCGTCACCGCTACCACCACCACTGCTACCACCATCGCCGCCGCATCGCGCGAGCTTCCTTCTAGTAGGTATATAAAGCGGAGATCTTTAAAATAGTAAATAATGGTGAGGGGCCTTTTAAGTAGATCAAATCATCTTTTAAGAAATGAGGGTGATGAGAATTGGGGAAATGCTATAATATAATGCCATAAAGATTTGGTCCAACAAATTATCAAACAAATAGCAGACAAAATAAGACGCGAGTCGGATTGACCATGAGTCCATCCGTTATGCCGCTACATAGATTTTTCGTTTTCTATAAAAATGAGAGATTTTTTTAATCTTTAATTGAGATGACACATTTTGTCTATGTAACACAATACTTTTGTCCTAGAAAACAAGTTAATGCCAATAAAACCGATTTAGCACCTAAGAATCGGATTGGAAAATAATTAATTATCTCAAATCGATAGGTTAGTCTTCTTTTCTACATTCTGCAGGCCCAGTTTCTTCAGACTATTATCTTTTCTCCACCCAACAAAAGAGTGACAATCACGTTAGTGTAATCGAATAGTAATGGTTACCGGAAACCACTTAAAAATACGAAAAATCGTCAAACACCAAAAACAAAAAAGAAAATCATCAAAAACTATTCACATTACACGAGCAAAATTTGTTAATCGTCTTTTAACAAAAACAAAACAATATTTTTACAGATAACAATGGGCCATACAAAAATGGGCTTAACTTTATCTTCTTCTATATCCAAATCCCAAACAACCCAACAAGACTTGCATTAAAATTAAAACTTTAAAAAACTACAATGGCCCAACATATAAGTATACAGTTAAACACTTCAACCCCTTGACACAACCGCCAGTCTAATTCTTTCAGCCGTTCCAACCTCCCGCCATGGCTGCCGCCGATGAATACACAGACACCATGAGCTTAAAAATAGCAGAGCTCATGAAAGAAGTCCAACTAGATTACTCATCTTCAACAATAACTAAAACCATAAATGACGCCGTATCATCAATCAAAGATTGCATCAATAGTATTCCTCAAGATATTAAGGTCCTTAAACCCTAAACCCCTAATTTTTTTAAAATATATTTTAAATTATTTAACTTTTATTTCTAAGTTATATAATTTTATTTATGAATGAATGTGAAGGTTACTGCGGATTTGGCACCTAAGTTTATAAGAGATATTGGTGCGGATAAAGTTGAGTTTAAGTTTAAGAGACCGAAATTGATTGATGTCGGTGGAAGCTATTCGTTTCAATGTGTTGTGAAACCTGATGTTAATGTTGATCTTTTCGTTCGGTTGCCCAAGGTAATTTTTGTGAAATTTTGCTGCAAATCGTAAACATGCTGGCAACACGGATAAAAATGTATTTACATGAATACGATATTTAGTTATGCTTGTATTGCGGAAATGAATGCGGCTAATGTAGCATACTTTGATCTTCATAAGAGCTTTTGTTGTATGAAATAGAGTAGTAGTAGTAGTAGTATGGTGATGTTTTCATTTGGACTTGGTGAAACTTAAAAGGATCAGCTTTATTTGAGGCTATGTTAGTTTTACATTGTAAGTAACATAGAGTATTTGGGTTTTGCAGGAGTGTTTCCATGAGAAAGACTTTTTGAATTACCGTTACCATGGCAAAAGATGCTTGTATCTCTGCGTTATCAAGAAATATCTGGAATCTTCTTCCGTAATTCATAAAGTAGAATGGTCCTCGTTTCAAAATGAGGCTAGGAAACCAGTTCTTGTTGTCTATCCTGGTCAGTAACTTGATCTATATTGCCTCCTTTCTGTTTTGTCATTTCTTGCTTATTTCGACCCAATTTATTGTTGGCAACAATATCGTATATTTATTCATAGAAAGGTGTTGCATATTGTAGCTGTGAAATCTGTTGGACCCGAAGGGTTTTCTATAAGGTTGATTCCAACAGCGGACTCTCTTTTCAATGTCCAAAAGTTGAACATAGAGCGCAATAACCTTCGAGTTTTGAGTCAAGGTAGACCTGTTTGTTTTCGAAATATTCTGTTTGTTTATTATTAAGACTTGTAAATTTGTTTTTCTTTCCTTTTGTGTTGGCACTTATCTGATGAACTTATGTGCCCTTAAGGTGATTCTCAAGCTACCCCTTTGTACAACAATAGTTTATTAGAAGACATGTTTATGGAGCATGGTGCTGAATTTGTCAAAAAGACTTTTGTTGGATGGAAGGCTTTGGGAGAGGCTTTAGTTTTGCTTAAAGTATGGTAATCATTCGTTGGGATTTTTAGTTGTTCGTGTATCGTACCCATGAGATTGTCATATTGCTTTAACTTTATTTCGATGGTTTAGGTGTGGGCTCGACAAAGACGTTCTCTACACACTTATGATTCTTTAAATGGGTATCTTATCTCGATCATAATGGCATATCTTGCCTCAGAATCCGGTAAAGTACGTGTCAACAAGGCAATGTCAGCTATGCAGATATTTCGTATCACCTTGGAGTTTATGGGTATGCATATCTCCTTATGGGAACCATATTAAGTTTTTGTTGTAGTTTGTAACGTATAGGATTTACTTGCGAACAGCTGACATGTTGCAATGTCTGTAAACGCCATATTTTTTAAATACTAATTTTTGAGTTTCACAGCCACTTCGAAGTTGTGGGGCAGTGGGATATTTTTTAAGCCTCAGGGAGGAAGCGATATGTCTAAGGAGGTATGGTATCAACATTGCTCTCATCCTTTTGATTTTTATCATGGTGCATACTATCTTTTTCTTTTTGTTGGAGGGTTTTTACCTCTATTGTGATTAACTGACAGAGAATTTGACTTTTTATATTGCAGGAGAGGAAGAGATATGTAGAGTATTTTCCGGCAGCCATATGTGATTTATCAGCTCATTTCAATTTAGCATACCGTATGACAAAGGGTGGTTTGATTGAGGTATTTTCTGCTTATCATAATTGACGTACTCCAAATAGAAATGGCGTGTACACCTCAGTGTTTTTGTGTACTATTTGTTTCATTTTATTTGAAATATCAGCTTCAAGACGAGGCTGCTTTGGCGCTCAAGTGCATTGATAAATGTAAAGAGGGAGGGTTTGTTGAGTTATTTATGACCAAGGTTGATTTTCCTGCTAAATTTGACTATTGCATGAGGTAATATGATATCACTGACATATTCTACTTCTTTATGCTTTTTATACCATTTGGAAATTCTTGTTAACTTTTAATATGTATCTTAGATTGAACTTGAAGGGGAAAGCTGAAGTTTCTGCACAAGGGTTTTGCTTGGATAATGAATGTTGGAGATTGTATGAGAACAAGGTACATTCTTTGCTTCAAGAGGGCTTAGGAGACAGAGCGAAGTTTGTCCGTGTGACATGGCAGAATGCAGCATTGACATGCGGTATCAGTGATGTATGTGATCTCATGCATGTGAATATAATGACACTGTCATCATGTTGGCTTCATGTTCATTTTAACTACTAACAAGCTTGCAATCTTAGGGTTTGTCAATGCTTGACGAAGAGCCACTAATGGTAGGAATTTCTGTCAGCTTACCAGAAGCTTTTGATGAGTATACGAGGGGTCCCTTTTTCGGGAATAAAGTAGAGGTACTATTATGCTTATTCATAGTAACATCTTTACCACTATAAAAGCATTTAATTGTTTGGATTAAATGTCGAAAACTTAACATCTTGATTAGTTGATTTACTGTTATATACCCTTACAAAGCAAATCAAATATATAAGAACAAATCTTAATTTAATTATTATTGGTTAGAAAGTTAACATATTAAATAAATGTAATGAAAACTTTATATTACAACATCAACTATTTTAAGCATAATTCACAATCCGTCTCCGTCTCTTACACCACCACCACCATCAACCACCATCCAAAGTCGGCGATCTATGGCGCCGAGCGCCATCATTCCAGCTGTGTGTTCCCCCAATTTAGATTTAAACTTGAATTTAGTTTTTTTGTTAAGTATTCATTTTCGTGCATTGCATGTGGTTTGTCCTAGTTTTATATAAAGCATTTACTCTCGTCCATTTTAAGATTCAACACTACCTAGCTTAGTTGGTAATGGGTGGGGGCATCTTTGCCACAAATAGCACAAGGTTTAGGGTTTGAGCCAACCTCTTAGTGAATCAAGTATGCCCCCCCACATTATGGATGGCAAGCCGATTGTATGCTGGTTTGGGTTGCCAGTTATCAACCTTTTGCCACAAAAATGTGGCTCATCTCTCTCTTTTTCCCACCCAATAACAATGTGACGCATCAACCTCTCTCACACCACCACCTCAACCCACCACCAGTCATCGTCAACATTGGCTGCTGCCAGATACCACCTGAAACCGCCAAAAACCCTAAAAAGCCCGTCAGAATTTTTTTCCTCGCCACTTTGAGCAGGTACCAGGCTAGTCTTATAAATGTGTGTCTGCTGATTCACAATCACACTGATTGTATTAACTTTTGCGTATAGGCTTTCAAGTTCCGGAAGTTTTGGGGAGACAAGGCAGAGTTGTACCAATTTAAAAGTGGTACCAGAGAATGCGTTTGTAAGTGATGTGCTAGCAATTGATATTTGTTATTACTTCATAACATTGTTTATCTTCTGTAATTAACATAATGATTTTCCTGTTATGTTAGTGTGGGCATGCAAGCCAGCAAAGAGATACCTGATAATAAAGTGGGTCACCGACTACGTGCTTAAGCGGCATCTATCCTTGGCAGAAGAAAAGATTGTGCATGCTGTTGATCAACTTGATTTTTCATTGGTTTGTGATGGTGGAGGTACTGCTGCACTGCTTTCAATTCACTGTTTCTTATAGTTAGCTCTTTCATGTCAGTTGTACATTTCTTAATTCCTTTTAGAGACAAATATTTCACATTTTTCTACACTTTTTGTAATATTTAGGATTCTAAATCAATGAAATCAATCATGTGATGCAGATCTGGCTTCTGATGGAAGCTTAATTGAAAGCTTTGGTATTCTATCAAAGCGTTTACGTCTTCTCAGTGATGTTCCATTAGGAATCTCCAGTGTGCAGCCCTTGGACCCAGGTTTCAAACTATCTATTGATAAGTTAAAATGTTTCTAGCTAATTGACATTTTAGGTTCGGGTCACTTCTCATCTGGGTGGGTTGATTCCCAAACAGTTTATGCCCCTTATGAATTTTGTTGACAATTAATATATAGGATACTGAGAATTATACTGACAAGATACTCAACTAGTTCTCATAAATAAAGTGATTTGCTGTGTAAGCATTGAATTACACTTCAGGTCACTTTGATTCGTATGACCTATTTGACCTGCTCCATTTTTATTCAAGTTTACTTGTTAGATGCAAAAATAAACCGGGTCAACACAACTTTAGGTAAATGGGTTTAAATTGCCACCTATCTGCAGCAGACATACGATGAAGAAAATGTAATCATATGTAGGTCATTCTATCTCTTATATACTATCTTTTGGATATCTACAGCTTTCCGACACACATCGGTTTTTCCACCTATGCCTCATCCATTGGCTAGTGGAACCAAAGCTGGAAAGAAAATCATGCCGACGTGTATACAGTCGATGGAAGTTGTGATTCAGGCAAGCTAGCTGCTGACTTTCTTTTAGATAATCAATAATGATTATTTGTCGCCATTTGTAGCCTTACTTTATCTGTGTAATGTAGTTGGAAGGTTCAGGGAACTGGCCAATGGATGATGCAGCAATTGAGAAAACTAAAACTGCTTTCTTGCTACGAATTGGAGAATGGTGAGTTGATACGTATTCTGTTTTTTAGCATTATGCTATGGACAATGTTTCTGATCGTATTGTGAAAATACATAATAGCCTTCAGAAGGATTATGGAATGAAATATATTCCATCCGAGGAAGGTGTGGATGTTTTTTTGTCCGGATATGTGTTTCGCTTGAAGATTTTGCATGAGAGAGGCCTCGACCTGTTAAATGGACAAGGTAACAAATAAAATTCTTCATTTTTAAAATCTATGAACATCTTCGTATATGCTCCAGTAGATGTAGAGAGCGGGTTAAATAACGAGTCATACAGATCCGGTTGGTTTGACCTACAAACACTTTTCTTATTCATTCTTAAACCTTTTACAGATGTGAATCCGTTAGTTATAACAATCTTATTCCAACAATAATCTGTTTATTAGATAAAAAGAATAGAAGGTTGTAACTTGTTAGCATTAATATTGCACTTCAGGTGGCTTTCAATTTGTTTGCTCCCATTTTCTTTATAGTTTGAAAATGTTGGTTGTCCCATTTGAGATAATTTACAACTTAATTCAGCCCATTCATAAGGTACTAGGTCAAAATGGCCACCTCTGGATGATCCTGGTTTTCTTTTAATGCAGCTGAAAGCTACCAAGTTAAACGGGTTTCCCAGACGGATAAATACCTTTTCCTCAGAAGTCAGCATTCAAGCATGATTAATGGTTTTTCTGGTCGATACCCATTATATGGACCAGTCGTTCAGTAAGCTTTCAATGTTAAACCTTAATCTTTTATTTGTCCCACCTCTAGAAACAAGCAATAGAGACACAAAAACTTAAACTTTACCTTTGTTGTTTGCCCTGAAGATTGGCAAAACGTTGGGTTGCCGCACACCTCTTCTCAGCTTCATTCACGGAGGAGGCAATTGAGCTCCTGGTTGCGTATATCTTTCAAAAGCCCTTGCCATTTTCTGCTCCTTGTTCACGAGTTTCTGGCTTTATGAGGTTCATCCCATCTCTCCTGTTTGTTAAAGTTTTATAAGTATATTATATATACAAGTCTAAAACTAAGACCGTAATAGAAATAACATTATTGTCATACATATCTTTTATGTTATGATTTTTAAGATAAAAGTGAACTCTATCACTCTAATATGAGGATGAAGATGATAGATAATACATACTTAGATATGATAGAAATAATGCACCACAACATATTCAACATGTTTATTCTATATTGTTTAACAGACACAAAAAACATATGTATTGACATTAAATGAATTATGTGTTGCCTTGCCTTGCTTTGTCTCTCTCTCTCTCTCTCTCTGTATATATATATATATATATATATGAGGCATAAAGATATATGGTGTACTTCTAATGTTTACACCTACTTCCTGTTTTCTAATTTGTAATTCATCTCTCCATTTTTTATATAAAAATGCCAAATTTTCCTCTTATATCCCTGATTAGAAATTTAATAAATTCTTGGTTGAGAATGTGGGTGTTTTAGATGACATCTTTTTCTTGGTTTCATTTGTAAAGTATTTTCCAAGGCAATTCCTTTTTGACAAAAAGTTGGTTAGCTCCGTAAACTGATGATTATTTTTTTTCTTCCGTTAAACTTAAAAGCCTACTTTTTGGCCATTAATAATCATCAGAGTTTCAAAATGTTTTATTCAAGGTAACCAATCTGCAAGTTTTTTGATTTAAGGTAATCTTACCTGATTACTCCTTCTAATGATGACATGGAAGCTGATATATCAGCATGCTATAGCCATGTTGACTTTTTCTGACATGGCACCTGGAATTTGGTTAACATTGGTGAAATAAGTTGGTTACTTGAGATAAAAGCTTGGCCAAAGTTGGTTAACCTTTTTATGCTATGTCGTCTTTTCTAAAAAAGGAAAATAGCTTATTTTCTTTCCGGTTGTTTCCTTTCTCACCCTGTCTTGGTAAATAGGTTTCTGAGACTATTGTTGGAGCATGACTGGATGTTTACTCCTTTGATTGTTGATATAAATGAGGATATGACCCCAGATGATGAAAAGGAGATTAATGTACGTAATTTGTTGAGTAATAAACAACTCTCTTATTGATTAATAAATGCTGGCAGAACTAATTTGTAGACTAATATTATTCTGCTCAACAGGAAAAGTTTTCATTAAGTAGAAAAGCTTATGAAGAAGGGACAGGAAGTGTAACATCTGCCATGTACATAGCCACAGCTTATGATAAGGGATCCGAAGCCTGGACCAGCTTGTCTCCAAGCAAACCAGTGAGTAGTTCTCTTTAATGAAGTTGGCTTCATATGATTTACTGTTGATATTGGAAGTTGAAAACAATTCTTGATCTTTTAAGTACCTTTGGTATCAGTTATCTATAAATTTTTTTATGTGACAGGATCTTAACAGAATGACTTTCTATGCTAAAAGTAGTTCAGACTTGCTGACCAAACTCATTATGCAAGGTCAGATAGATTCTTACGGCTGGGAGGTGAGTTTGACTAATCTAATCTCTGTGTTAAGTTATTCACAACTTTTAGGTTTTGTTATGATCACTCAACATGCTGTGATTGACAGTGCATTTTTCGTACTCCATTGAACAACTATGATGCCGTCATTCTTCTTCATAGAGACAAATTGTCTCACCCAGAACATCTTCTTTTCCCATCTGAACTGAATCATGGTATGATATATCTCTTCCCGTTTTGCTTCCTTAAAGCTGTTATTAATTAAATATCAATGAAATATGCACCACAAGTAGTTCTTATTAGATGCATGCACTGCACAGGGAAGCTTGTGGCACAAGGAAATGCAAGCAAGACTTTTCAGCCTTATTTGTTGACTAATGGAGTGAAAGGTAGCACAAAGGATCTTCAAGAACAGCTATATATGAACTTCGATCCATTGATGTGCTATGTCAAAGATTTGGAGGCAAGTCAACCGTTTTCTGTTATTATCTTTATCACGACACATGACTTGCTAATTCTTGCTTCGAGTTAACCAATCACTTTGCTATTACAATTACAGAGTGCTTTTCCAGATAGGTTCAAGCTGTGGTATGATTCATTTGGTGGTGATGCGATTGGCCTTACATGGGAAAAAGAAAACTTAAAGGTATTCAACCATTTGACCAATCTTAATAATGTTGGCTGTTTTTAAAGTCCTGTTTCGAGTGTCTGTGTTAATTGTTAAAGCTTCTATCAAGGGGTTAAGGTACTTTATATGCATGGTTTTGGCAAGCAGGATATCTAATTGAATACTATGGATTGCTGATTTATCAGAAAGGCAATTAGAAACTGTTTTGTTGTACTGCCTTATGACAAAAAAAGAGAAACTGTTTTGTTGTATAAACTTTTCGTCAACCATGAATTAATTATTTGAAGTTTTTTTTGTGTTTTATTTATTTATTTATAGAAGAGGAGACGAGAAGACGATGACTATGACGATGTAAAGAAAAATATGACGGATATTCTGAAAGATGTTGGTAAAGCTGGAAAAGGATTTGTGAAGAGTATACATTTGCTGAAAGTGCCAAAATAAGAAGATATTACCAATTTCATGTTGTACCAGTTCTACTGATTATACTTGAGCAATCCCAGTTTTGAAATGTTAAAGGGGTGAATTTTGACTATAATTTATTGACATGTAAATTCCATTCTTGTTGCTGGTTCTGAGGTCTTGTTCTAGGAAATTTTACTTGTAGCATGACAGTTCTAATCCAGTAAAGTATTGGACATCTGGTGGATTAGTTATTCGTTAATTATGCTTTTTTGTTGTTGCATGTTTGGTGTGTTAAATTTACAAATTAGCAACTTGTTTATCTATTTGTTTGGGGAGCAATCTCTTTATACTCGCATAGAGGTATGTATGTCTATATCCCAAACCTTTTTCAAAGACCCTGTCGTGGTGAGATTAAGTGGTGTTATTTATCTATTTAAATACTAATGAAAATGCTAATATATCTTTACCCAAAAAAAAAAAAAAATGCTAATATATCTTTGTACAATTTGTTTGTGTTGATATAAATTGGAAATGCGCATATTAAAAAGGGGTATTTTATTCCCATCATTTATTTTTACTCAGCCGACCATCTACCTTTATTAGCGATATTAGTGCTAAAAGTATAGTACAAAACGATAGAACTGTCAGGGACTTTAAAGACTTTTGACTTTTGACGTCCCCTTTTAGCATGGATATTGTTGCTAAAGGGTTGCCTCGATTTCATCACCTAAACTCCTTTTATCACCCATAGTCCCTTATTTTCTTTTCAAAATAAAACCTCCCTTATCACCAAACCGGTGCCCCTTTCCGGCCACTTTTCCCGCAAGCTTTTAGCAGCGACCCGTCTGGACCACCTCCATTGTCAGCCTTCGGTATCCAAGTATGCATATGTTATTATTATTATTTATTATGTTTGTTATTTATTATTATGATTTATTTTTTTAATATGTTTTTCTTATCTGTTTAAAAAAACGTAGATCTTTGGATCATTGTTTGACCACTGCCGAATCGCTGTCAAAGCCGCACTCTCCCTTTCCCGGCCACTCTTTTGACGATTCATTTTGTTGTGTATATAATCGTCGTCAAAGCCACACTAACCTTCAGCAGCGATATGATGTAGGATTTTGTCCCTTTCTAACACATACCTTTAGCAGCGATATCAGAAAAGGATAAAATCTCTGCTAAAGGTGTGTACGGTTTTGTCCTTTTCTGACACACACCTTTAGCAGTGATATCGTTGCTAAAAGGTGTGGTCGGCTGAGTAAAAAACTGGTCAGGTTATCAGGCCGCTATTAAAAATTGTAGTGGTGAGTTGAAAACTTAAGAATTGTACCCCTGAATAACATGAATGACATGAACACATGTTAAGACTTAAGACCACCCACATTGGTGACCTTTTATTTGAGACCAATCCGCCAACGACCAACTTACTAAAACAGTTTAGTAGCTTACTAAGACCATCTATACTCACAACTTAAATCAACCTTTAATTAAAAATTAATTTCTCTTTTTTTTTCACCTAAACAACCCAACCTAATTTAAATTTTCACTCACATTCACAACCCAGCCTAAACCATTTATATTACCATTTGTATATTACCACCAGTAAGATATCTTACTTCATATGTAACTTCATATGATCTAAATAACCTATTTTATTTAGATATCTTAGGCCCCTCCCAACGTTATACGTCCTCCTCGTTTTCACCCGCGTTCTGGCTCGTTCTCAGAACGCCGATGGCACCATGGTCCCGTTCTGGTGCGTCTCCGCGTTCTCCCCAGAACGCCGATGGCGCGGGCGTGTTCTGGGAAACTTTCTGTAGAGAACGGGAAATTTTCTTCAAAACCCGATTCCCGATAATTTATCGAGAAAAGAATTGAAAGCCCTTCTCGTGTATCGTAAAACTTTAATGGACAAGTATGGACATTTGTTTTACGGCGCCGCCACCGCCGCCGCTGCCAAGTAGTAGTAATTTTTAGGAATTGTATTTTTAATTTTTAGAAAATGTAGTTTTTAATTTTTAGGAAATGTAGTTTTTTATTTTAATGTAATGTTATTTTTATTTTAATTTAATGTTAGTTTTATTTTATTTTGTGTTTAAACAAAAATGAAAATTATGTGGTGATGATGTGAAAATAGGAAGTTGGTAATTTGAGAATTTGGTGGTATGGTTGGTAGGGGGGTAAATTCTGGGAGGAAGGGATGATGTGGTGCTAATTTGACAGTGAGAATTTGAGAATTTGATGTTATGGTTGGGACCTTACTTCATATGTAATTTACTAATTTCATCCAATGGCGTGAAAAATGATAAACATATCACGAAGGCTATTCTTTGCAAAATCTATCTTAATTTTTAAAGTTATGTAAAAATGTGATTATGGTTGCCGTATGGTAACAGTTGTATGGAAAAAAAATTGTGCTATTATATTATATATTATATATGGCAAAAGTGAATATAAGGCTGTTCCATACCTAAGCTTAGGTATGGAACCTCTCACATAACAAATTTTTAATATTTGTTATATAATAAATAAATTACCCGGGCCCCACGAATTTTATGGATTAAAAAAACAAATATGTGAGTGTTCCATACCTAAGCTTAAGTATGGAACAGCCTTATATTCACCTCCCCCTATATATTTATATTATAATATGTATATGTATCTATACATACTTACCTTGGGATGCTGTGTTTGTAAACTGAGAAGTGACATTTGGTAAGTTGCATAAAATAAGCATAATGAAAAAAAGTAGAGCGAAAAGCCTAATATAATTTGCTAACGTACGTAACCATATATTAAAATTGTAAGGTGAACACATGTTAACGTTAAGGTATATCTATATCTATATATATAACATTGATAGATACAAGGTCTGTACGTGTGAGACCACTGGCTGATTCTCATATGTGTATGGATGGATTCTTCATAGCTGGTTTATATATAGAGTTTAGTATTTGGGAGTGTAATTAACTTGTACACTTTTAACAATGTATGAAAGTAACTTTAATATGGTTCATTGTAGGAAGAAACTTTATAAAAATGTTCAAATTATGTAAAAGTGTATACGTGGCAAACCATATGAGCTGTCACGTGCAAGTTTTTGATTGGTGCATGTAAAAATGTTACATGATTTGAACATTTTTACAAAGTTTCTTCTTACAATGAACTATATTAAAGTTACTTCCATATTTTGTTAAAAGTGTACAAGTTGATTACACTCGCAGATACTAAACCCTATTTATATATATCTACACCTATCCATGTATGTCACATCCCGACTAGGTGGAAACACGGGATGCAACGATTTGTACACACACATGGATATTACATAGGAAAGCTAAATGATATTAATAACGCAAACTTCAATAGTCAAACAAAGCATCTAAACTTGGAAATCCAACAAAAATAAACATAAGCCAACTCCCACGTAGGGGATCAAAGCTTAGGCATATTGCCATACATAACAAAAGATAACATAAATAGACGTAGCAGCAATGTAATCCTAAAGCCCGGAGTCTGCTACAGGCCATCATGCTACTAATCGTTAGCCACCCCTAGCCTGATTCACTTGGGTACCTGAAAGAAATACTTGAAAACATCAATACAAATGTTGGTGAGCTCGTAGGTTTTGCATACAAATAAAGGTTTGTGCCAAAATGGGTCTTCGAAATGAAAACATATAAATGTTGGTTATTAACTTACTTATGATACCTCAAACAATGTTTGCCAACGTCTTCCAATTTTATCCAATGTCAACTCAGTGTTATCCAATGTCAACTTAATGTTATACAATGTTTACTCAATGTTATCCAATGTTAACTCAATGTTATCCAATGTTAACATCACTTACGGTACCAGGCTAACATCACAATGTATTCAATGTATCCAATGTATTCACAATGTATCCAAATATGCATCCAAAGTTGTATCCAAAAATGTTTACACAATGTATATCATATAGTATAATTAAGAAAAATGAATACGGAAACTAGAAAAACATTTAGTATCCTTTCACCCCAAGAAAACAGATCAAAAGGGCTAAGAAACTCATCTGGTGCTCGTCTGATAGCTAAATACACAAATAAAGCAAGTAGGATATCCAAATGTATCAACCTATAATACGTAGGTAGTTCACAAAGTTAAAGTGTTAGTATCCTAAATCTAGTTTAGTTAGAAAACGTTTAAGTGTTTGATTTAGTTGACCGAAAGTTTATAAGTTTGACTTACAAGTCTCTGAGTTTACGAGGTTTGACTAATGTTGACCAGCTCTACGAGTTTGACCATTTTGAGTGTCTCCGACAATTTGAGTGTTTTTGACTATTTGAGTGTTTCAGACCATTTGAGTGTTTCAGACTATTTAAAGTGTTTCTGACCATTTGAGTGTTTCGGACTATTTTAAGTGTTTCTGACCATTTGAGGGTTTCTGACCATTTAAGTGTTTCTGTCCATTTTGAGTGTTTCTGACCATTTTGAGTATTTTCCAAATGAGTGTTTCTGACCAGATCTGAGTGTTTCTTGAAATTTTTATCTTCGAAATCGTTAAGTGTTTTTGATATAAAATCGTACTTAGAGCTGGCAAATTGTGTCTTAGCAGGTTCAAAGCACGCGAATAACACAAGTTTCAAACATGAAAACGACTCGTTTAACACTTGGATTTGGTGGTTTGAGCGTGGTAGTTATACGTTTTATGTATCAAAAAAGTTAAATAATGAACCCTAG
>JAOEHQ010025027.1:0-13978 GCA_025447715.1 Asclepias incarnata
TATAAGAGACAGCTACTACACAAACACCTCTTTTGGTTTTGAATTCTGCGTGATAAATTATTTTGCAGGAACATTTTGATGCTCTACGAAGTGAATATAGAAGTGAGGTTGAACTACTTGTGAAAATTGATCATCGGAACCCGGTCAAGCTTCTTGGTTATGTTGATAAAGGAAATGAACGCCTTATTATTACATAATATATGCCTAACGATTCCCTTAAACATTTGGATGGTAAGTTTTCTTAGTTGATTTAACACCCTGATTTACACATGTTAGTTTAGCAAATAATTATAATTTATATGCTTCTCATTTTAGGTGTTCATGGAAGTTTCCTGGACTTTAAAGCGACTTGAAATTTGCATCGACATTCCTCATGGCTTAGCATATCTTCATCTATACGCAAGTAATGCATAACCAACGCCCTTTGTGTGCATAAGCAAATTCTAATTCCAATAGGCATTACCTGATTCTTCACACCATTCTAAGAGAGTTTATACAAACTACAAACTATTCAAAATCATGTATCTGGATTTTGGAAGGAAAAATAAAAAAATAAAAAATCCTTTTTCGTAGGTTTGCTTATGGTGTCTTGAGGAGGTTTTTACCCGAAGAGAAAGGTTGAGTCTGTTAAAGTTGTTGCATTCACTGCTGATCAAAAATGTGTCGTCTTTCATGTTGCTGTTGATGATTTGGACACCTTCCTTGCAGGTATCAGGTGTTAATTATGATTGACCATGGTATTCTAGATGTGGCAAATTCAATCCATTTATAAGTAAATAGGTTGATTTGGGTCAAACATTTGTCAAGTTAACAAAAAAAATGTTTTTAAATTAGGGCAGGAGAATGCTGGTGGTATAAGGTTGGAGGTGGTGAAAGCATTCCCACTGTTGCAGGAAAAAGAACAGTTAAAGGGACAATATGGAGAAGGCAATGGTGGATATGGTAGCAGAAGAGGAATACCTTGAGTAGAAAATGACCTGAAAGGAAGAAAGGATTTTGTAATAAGAACTAGAATATAGACTTGGCAGGGAACTTGGCATTTCATATGTACCAGGTGTATAACTGTATAAGTTGATGAGGACATTATTGATGTCAAGCAATGGAAAACTGGAACAAAAAATTAGATTGATGAGTTTTTTGTGTTCCAATGACGTGAACAATTGTCTGACTACCACATAACTTCATGGTTCACAAAACCTTCCAGAAAGCCTAAATCTACAAACACCGGAGTGCTCAAGAAAGCAACCTTCAACACATCATTTGGTAAAAGAAGTAAGTTTGGACAAAAAGTGTTCCTGCCCCAACCCAACATGCTCTGATCCATACCAAGATTTGCAATATTTGAATGTACAGGCTCATGATCAGCCGATCAGGTCTATGGTATGGAGTTACAGTGATAATTGGATGGTCAACGGTGATGATGGTGGCTATATAAAGTAACAGCTTTTCTTTGTGTAATTTTGTAGCATTTGACCTCTTCTTAATTATAAACATACCACGAAAGGGCTCTAAGGTTACAAAGAGGTTGAGATCCGGGGAACTGAAACAAGAATTGCATTTTAAAGATGATTTTTGTGATCCCTTTTGACTTTGTAGTTTGATATTCATATGGTAATCATGTTTAGGTATTGGTAAAACAACGTGAACAATGTGAAAGCGAATAAATTTGCACACAAGGAATCTGTCCGTGATCTAAGGTATTATCATTGACTCATAGTTGGAATAGGGCTGGTTTGGAGTCGTTTCTCCCTTAATTTTGTGTATGTTGCTATTGCATGATTCCTTTTAACTTTTCTACCTCCCTTTTATCTAGATTTTTTTTATATTTTTTTTATGTTTTTGCATGTGATAAAAATGGCATCTTGCTTCTTAACAGTTTTTGTAGAACAAATTTAAAGTTGTGTTCGTGCTCCGACGACACCACTGTGGGAGCTGTAAGTCCCTAAAGAGGATCATCCTTTGAGGTACTTTTTTAAACTCCAATCCTATCATATTTCCAAGTGCAAATTTGTGAATTTTACAAATTAATCACCATCTCACCCGTTATGTCATGAAGTACATTAGAATCTTAACGGATTATGGTGATTCATTAAACGCTTGCTTGAAAGACCAAGATCAATTTGTAGATGATCGAGCTTCTTCAACTTCACCCGACGCTAGCCTTGAGAATGACGACGACAGCGATAACTCATCTTCAGCACCAATGGCCATACATTTCAGATCACTAATGTCTATTTTTGAATGCAACCTCGAGGAAAAATCAAAGTTATACAAAGATGAGGCTTTGGGACATCTTTTTATGATGAACAACATCAATTACATGGCGGAAAAGGTGATAAATTCAGAGCTACGAAATGTTCTTGGAGACGATTGGATTAGAAAACGTAACTGGAAGTTCCAACAACGTCATTGGCTATGAACGGGCCACTTGGAGCTCCATTCTGAATTTAGTTATAGAAGGCGGTCTTTCTAATTCAGGTAGTTCGGGCTCAACCTCCAGGACTCTACTCAGGGAGAGGCTGCAGGCCTTTTATGCTGCCTTTGAAGAGATATTCAAAAATCAAACTGGTGTGGTGGCATTGAGTGCAAAGAAGCACCCTTGAATTTGGAAATAAAGAGTTGACCAGGTTAGAAATCTTATTGAGCTGCATTTCCAATATTTTGGTTTAATGGTTAAAGTTATAGTCCCACTAATAGAGTTTTACCTTCCTTTGATATTGAGTGCAGGCATTGGTGGATATTCATATTTATACAGAAACGGTACTTATTTTTATTTATTGGTTTAACTTAGACCAACCCATTGCCTAAAGTCTACTAATAAAGCTTTTATACGTGAATCCGTGTATGAGAAACTTGCCCCTAAACTATAACTTGATGCCCCAAGCCTGCTATGTTCAAATCCAAAAAGGTCTATGCCTGCCCCCAATTTTCCACTAACATCATGCCCATATTTTTAGATATTGTAAACATATTTAAAAAAGGATAAATATCATCACTGGATGTTGTACCATCATTTCAAGATTAAAGTTTGAGTCTTTCAGGTGCACAACTGAAGTTACCCAAATTTTCCGTCTTTCTATGAACCTAAGTTAAGATACTCATTGTCCAGTTTCACAAAAGTCTCTGTTATTATCAAAAAAATGTTCTTTTTGGTGATCAGTTTATCTTAGTATCTGCCGAACAGTCAAGTATCTTACTAAATGATAAATACAACTTTAATCAGCAAAAGGACGCCCCAACACAAATATTTATATCAAGTTTTATTAGATCTGGTTATCCTATTCATATTATTCGATATTATATTATCACTTTTAATTGAACATCTAAAGTCCATCTTAAGGAAGTTAGAGACCAGATGCCAATGATACAAAAAAAAATACACGGGGTAGAAATTGAACTAGATTACCAGTAGCTCTTTTGATAGGTATGACACAATCTGAGATAACACTTGAAGAGCACATTGATAGATGTCATAGATAACTTCATGGTAGTCAATTTGAGGATTCAAGGGTCTCTTATCTCCCGAAACTGATGATAATATAATCTGCCAAGTTCAAGTTTTCCAGCACATTGCCCTATAACATTCATAGCAGGCGTCCTTGCAGGCGGAGTTACATCCTGGAATACGAAATTCGCAAACTTGCTACTCAGTAGTTGTATATATTCGACAAATTAGGGAGCACAACAGCATAATTGATGGTGGTCAAATAGTACACCAGCAAATAGATTATAGAAAAATTGAGGGTGAATAACAAGAGAGATGGGGTTTCTTTCAAAAGAACCGTCATAATTGTCTCCATTTCATCGGTATTAAATGAGGACAAATTGTTATCTTTACAAGGGAAAATTGTGATACTATCTCTAATACCAAACCATCTCATAATTGTTATCTTTACAATGGGACTTCTGAGAAACTATCTCTTGCGCGTAATGTGATCTGCTCTAAGTGCAATGGGTGAGTTATGGGTACCTTTATTTCTATGTGTATTTACATGTAAGATTGTCAGTTTAAAATACATTATGTTCATATTCCCTGACTTGAAGTACCGTTTTGCAGCAAGGGGTCGAAGTCAGGTGCTTCAATGAAATGTGCAGGCTGTCAAGGATGAGGAATGAACATTTTGAGACGTCTATGCCCTTTTATCATCAAACAAATAAAAGAGGTCATCTAAGGATAAACTATATAATCAGTTTCACAAAAATATCATTTGGGTATTTTTTTTGAAATCTAATAACTAGGAATTTGCCAGATTCTAAAGCATTTTAGTATTTGAGTGTTACAAAATCAAGTTACATTTCAACAGATTAGAACGGAATTTAAACACAAATCGTTAGTTTGTAAGATTTCAAATGAAAGTCATCTTGCCTAATCCTTTACTTTGTATAAGTTAAACATTTTTCTTTGCGTATGCAGGCCAAAAAACCGTCCATTGTACGATACATGAGTGGCTGTTCTGGCTGGTAATTTTATGTTTACACAATCATCATGGTACCTAGCGAATCTTGAAACCTCGAGGTTATAAAGCTTATTAGCCAGGTATGTAATTGCATATATTTTTCATACTTCAAAAAGATTGAAACCTTAAAAAATAGACAAAAATGTAGAGCTAAAAATTGAGCTTTTACATGTTATTAAAAATTTTGCAAGCTGTAAATTAAGTAGGCGTCAAGTTTGTTCGATTGTGATGTTGAACTTGATGAATATCTGATCAAAAGCTACTACCAAACAGCTTCATTAATCGTGCTAGCACGAAAGGAGCAGCAATCTTTAGGGGTGTTGACCGAACGTTTATGAGAAATTTATAGGCTTTTTGGTGTAAAATACTAAGCTAGGCCCTCAATTGATTGATAAAGGAAAGATTAATTTTTTAACTTGATGTTTTTAAAGTATTTTTTTAAAAGCTTAATTCTACTGACTAAATAAACATTATACTTAGTGGGGGTTTTGAATTGTGTTTCTTTTATTGTATTTTCAGTTTGTAGGTAATAACTCATTTCTCTCATTCTCTGTCCTTTTATATATATATATATATATTTTAAAAACTTTCTCAACTAAATGAAATATTGTTTTTATATTGATTTATTTATTTATGTAGGAAAGAGATGCTCTTGCTTTGGAACTTCTACAGAAAGATGTCCGTCTTGCTGGTCGTGTGTTGGTGGGATGTAACGATTGACTTGCACTTATTGAACTATAAAGAACTTATATTGGAGTTATGAATTATATTATCACAACTGAATTTCCCACTCCTAAAACAGATTGCGGGTAGTCCCTTTTTTAAAACTGTGACGGATTTAAGGTGAGCTGTATCAGTGATGAGTAGAACGCAGCAGAAGTTCAGAAGGTGAACATGAAACTTATATTTACATTATTTTCCGGCACCTGGCCACGGGAGAGAAACGGAATCTAAGTTTACGAATAAAGTGACTTGAAAGGTTATATGCATTAAGATTATACTTTTGTCGATATTCGACTCAGCTGACCATTTCCTTCTAAATTGCACTCTTTAAAGACACCCTCTACATTACAATAATATAATCCTTCTAATTTCTTAATGCTTAAACTCCCACTACTCTTTTTTTTTTTGCAGGCTATATTATCTGATGATTCGGATGACAAAGGTAAAAGTTTTAACAATGTTGACTAAGCCAGTTTAGTTAGTTATTGAGATGTAGCCAAATAATATGATAATGATCAAACGCTATTATTATTTCCGTATAAGGTCAACTACATCTACTTTTCTTCCCGGCAAGTAGTAAAGTGATGTCTGAACCACTTGGCATAGTCCTCATTATTGGTTCATGGAACTTCCCAATTAATAAGCAACTTTTAGAGGAACTTCAATAAATTTTTGTAACGCCCCTTATGTGTTGATGACCAGCAGTTATCTTAGACCCTATATAAGCTTACTGCATCACAAATGGTTTTTCTTTCTTTTTCGTTGCAGCATTGACATTAGACCCGTTGATAGAAGCAATATCTGTTGGTTACACAGTGGTGCTAAAGCCATCATAGTTAGCCCCGGAATGTGCCTCTTTTCTTGCCAAAATGCTGCCAATTTACTTGGATGACCCTAAAGCCATCGAGGTTATAGAAGGTGGAAGGGAAGTATGTGGCCAGCTACTACCGTATTAATGGGACAAAATACTCTTTACAGGTAGATACCACATTTGCTAATAATTGTAAAAATTATTAAAATCTTATTCGTAGATCGTTTTTTTATATGTATGTCCTTGAAAAAATGATATAGTGCTACTGATTTTTTTATTTCTTTGGAATAGCTAATTTGCTACTGATCTTTTTAACTTTGTGACTAACCCATCCAATATCAAAGTTGCTATCGACGGGGTATTTTTTGCTCCTTCTTATTGCTTCGAGATCATCAAAACGGTGAGGTCATTTTCGGTGCTGGTGCCATTGGCCCCCCTCGGCTCCTTCTCTTTAGCGGCATGAACAACTTATGTAGAAGATGAACTATCTGTTAACGTAAGAAGGTGAAGATAAGGTTTCTTTCTCTTTTTATTTGAGAGAACTCATCAACTCCATGAAGGATGAAGGCATTTGCTTAAGTAAATGATGAAGGCATTTGATAAAAGACTATTTTTCGTTGCAGTTTCATGGCTGCAATTATAAGGTGGAAAATTTTTGTTATAAATTTTTGTTGATTAGGATCATGTGTCTTTTTTAGACTTACAATCAGTCATTTGCAGGTAACATATTTGAAGAAGTGGGACATAGGTCTTTCATGGGCGACATTAGGGTTCTTGAAAATATGGACGATGACGAGGGGTTCACTTTTGCAAAGAAAATTGCCGCTCCGTATAATTTGATGATGCAGACAAAGCAACTGGGCGGCTCCCAGGTACATACAGTTTGTTGCAGGTGGCGTGGCTACTCCAGCAGATGCTTCTCTGATGATGTAGTTGGGATGTGATGGTGTTTATGTTGGCTCGGGTGTGTTCAAGAGCGGCGAACCTGCTCGAAGGGCACATGCTATTCTTTAAGCGTTCACACATTACACCTATTTCGGACCTCCCGTTTACCAAGAGGTTAGTTTGCTCCATATCAAACGAGATACCCAAACACCTTGTGACGAGACTCATCTACACATGGTGACAAGGTCAAGGTAACTTACATTTGGAGGAATCCATCACATGGTGGTTGAAATACTTCACGTATACCTTATGATTTTGGCATATTTTTCTGCTACTTACACGCTAATATTTACACCAACGTCGCTACAACATGAAACGAATATACTATTATCCATATCGTGAGTCGCACTGGATTTCCCCCCTAATTCTAACTATTAGAAGGATAAAAAGAATGGAAATTAATGTCTAGGTATATAAAAAAGAAAAAAAGGTCACAGTTTAAGGAGTGGATGCTTGGATGCTTCTTCTGTTGTAGTCTGCAACAAAAGGAATGAATTGAATAATGCAATTGAACATGTATTATCATATAAACACACACACATGTATTTCCTAAAAAGCCAATAAAATGCCTATATTAATTAAGATAGTAAAATATCAAGATGGTTATATTGAACCTATATACACTTTGATATCATATCATTTCGTGTAGCTTATATTAAACCATGCATCTACCAAAGCTAAATACTTAGCAAACGACTCATCTACAAAAAAAAAACTGAAGCTTTATCGGCACTTGAATTATAGGAACCTTGTTAGCTAGCGCTTTCGATTCCGAAGACATTGAAACCACTATTTCATGCAAGAGCCTCAATTTGATAAAATCCTTATTTGTAGAAGTACATCCGCTCATATGTCACCATATTAATTTGTTTTCGCATTATATTTTTGCATAAGAATATCAACTCATAATCAAATTATCAATTTGGAGCAATCATTCCATGAAACTTCATAGAGTAATTCAAATTAAACCACATGGAAATAAATATGCCTCATTGCATTAATTGGTTACATATGCATAAATCTTCGTACACCAATCAAAGGCATTTAAGCATTCGAAATATAGTAGTATGAAAATAAGAGAACACAATTCAAGTGGCATATACCGTCTCAAAATCCTTGTTAGTATATTTGCAAGTTCATGGGGGTTGCAAGTTGAAACCAAAACGTCCACCCCATCATTAAATTATTCAAATACATCACAAAATCCATAAATTTATTAGAAAACGTATTTGTGAATTTATAATAGAAATTACCTTTGTCAAAGTCCATGAGTGAACACTTGCTCTGGTTTATAACAATGTACTCTGTTAAGCCATCATCAAATATGTAACGTTACATGACATGAGAAAATATAAATTAAGAAAGAATCTTCAAATTTAAAATGATAATTTAAGAGTTACATTTTGACCCTCAAAAACTTACATATATAACTCTCATGCTTTATATTTTTTCAATTTTTATATATATATATATAACTTTGTTCTTTTTGTTTTTCTTTTTTTTTATATAGTAATTAATCTTTACTACCTTATAAAAATTATAGTCCCCTTATTTTTAGAAATGTTGAAATTTTCTACATGCGATATGACACAATACCCCCCCTCCTTTTTTCTAAATTACACTCTCCTTTATTCGTTACTATAAACATTTCCACTTAATATACCTAAAATACCCTTAATGAAATAATTTACAACATCTATCCATCAATTCTTAAAACAATTACACTACCACATTTTACATCAATTACATTTACATCAATAGCTTACACTACTCGCCGTCACCACCACCAGTCGCCGCCGTCACCACCACACCACCGTTGCCGTCACCGCCGCCGCATTGTGCAGGTACCATGCTAGTGTAATATATAAAATAATAACTAGTTTTGATAGTCATGCGTGATGAACAGTTTGTATTAATATTTTTATAATGTTTTGTTTAGTAAACATGTATATTTAATATTGTAAAATGTAAAATTTGTAGTTTTGCTAACATGAAATTTCAATTCTTAGCTTATTAATTCAATATTAATCGATATATAACCATGTGATGTTTGAATATTTTCTTATTTTTAATTTTTTTTAGTGAATGAAACCTATATTATGTGACAACTGTCACCTGAGCCTATTTATTTATTTTGAACTTTTTAGTTTGGCGAAGTTTTTAGATCGATCTAGACTCATGTTCAACGACTTTAATTATTTTGTAATAATATTAGTTTTGTAAGTAGAACAGGAACCGTTTTCAAACTGGACTATTATCTCGGGTTCTAGGGTTGCTAGTTGTCAGACAAAAATGTCAAATAAAATAAAATTTATAAAAATCATGTTTAAAGTTTATCCTATTAATAAAAAAAGGAAAAAGAAAACTAAGTTATAATTATTTTCGGGTCTTATAATAATTTTTACAGGTAAGTAAAAGAGGTATTTGGTAATCCCTAGTGTAACATCCTAAATCTTTTCTCGTTTATGTTGACCTTGTCATTAGTCAACTTTAACTTGTCCTGTTAAGTCGTTAAATGTCGTTAAATGTGGTTAATTATTATGTTAATAGTTACGTGTATGACGTGGATTATGTGTGGATTAATGTGTGTCAGTTAAGAAGATTAACGTGAGTCATTATGTGGTTAGATCCGTGTATGTGTTCCAATTTAGTGTGTTATGTCGTTAAGTGTGGTTATAAGACGATTGCCAAGTCGTTAGAAGCTCAAGAGCCTAAGTATGGATGAAAGTTGTAATAGATGGTTAAGGGTGATTAGGGCTGGGATTATTAACATTTTAGTTATATTTCCAGAAATTAGAAGCCTCCAAGTCTTCCTAAAAGCCCCAGCCATTTCATTGTGATCCATAGCCGATTTGTGTCATTTAGTGAAGGTTTCATCAACCTTTTCGGGGGATTACTGTATCTACAGGTATTTCATCCAATTTTAATCCTTGTGTAGTCATCAATTAGCCCTATATGATATGTATTTAAGGTATGGAGGGTGGCACAAATTGTTGGGTTCGTTTGGGGGTAGTTTAGTGATGTTTCGAATATCGATTTTGGGGGTTTTTTGCGTAATCAATGAACCCAATATTGTTGTAAACGATTTATGGAGGTAGTTGCAACATAAAGTCATAAATTGAGTCCTATATTGTGTGTGTATATATATATATATATATATATATATGATTTGGAAATTGGTCTTGGGTTTTGGTAATGATTGGTGGTCGATTGGTTAAGTTTTATTATCGAATTGCGCCGTTATGGCATGATTTATTAGCCGTATTGTAATCCTTTGAGTTTGATATCAATTGGGGTCTTTTATAAGCTAATTTTATATAACCCTACATGAGTCGAGACTTACCTTTCTAGAAAGGTCTATATGTCCTCTAAATTGGATATGAACAAAGTCTTCTTTGATTTTGCGTCAAAGTAGGTTGAAAATGCTAATTTTTTTACTGTGGTGAGGTCAGATTCTGGACGAGCGCGACAAGTGTGTCTTCAAAAACTCATAGAAAAATAATTAAAAATCGTATTGAGGTGATTCCAATGGCTATTATTTTACAAAAAGGTTATATTTAAGGTGTTGGGATTTTATTAATTCTCGTACAACTAATTTATACTTAAAACGAATGTTTATCGTTCATGAAGGTTTATAAAATAATTTCTTAAATTAAGGGATTTGAAAATGTAAATAATTAAAACTTTTAATTATAAAATAAATGTGACTTAATAGAAATTAATTATGTAAAAACCAAAGTGGTTAATCAAATTAATTTTTATGAACATTTGAATTTAGCTAATTAATTAAATTAGTCTAATTGAATAATTAATCAAAATTAATTTATCAACAAATAAGTTAATTAATCTAATTAACTATAAATGAGGAAGCTAATTAATAAAATAATTAAACGCATTTAATTACCTAACCAAGATCACATGCATGCCTATATAGTAAACTAAAATACTAAATAAAATAGTAAGAGACAGTAACCACTTTAGAAGAAAATGAAGATGAATTATTCTCATGAAGAATAATCCAAACCAAAAACTTGTCACGAACAAGAATCCAACGTAAGATGCCTCAAGAAGTTCACACACACGAACAAATCACCAATAGCTAGGTGCTAGCCACAACTCGAAATAAATACAAAAGTCACAAGCTGAAAATATTAAACTAAGGCTATTTGAAATTATCCACCAATGGGGTGAATTTCGAAATCAAGACAAGAGAGAAAATCAAGAATTACTTGAAAAGGGATTTTAGGCCTCTATTTATAAGAATAGAAAACCTTAAAAAACCTTACAAGTTCCAATGTGGGATGGTATAAAAAATCGCTATTCCCCCCCCCCCCCCCCCCTTGTGTATCGCCGTCCTTAGGGTCCTCTATAGGCCGACTTTGTTTGGCCCATCGTGCTTTGGTACCCGACTCGGTTTTCACTCGTTTCTCAATTTTAGCCCGTTTGTAATTTCCAAATCTATTTTTGGAAACTTTTATATATTTTTAAATATAATTTGTATATTTTCAAGTTCAACTAGCATTTCAATATTTTTCGCGTGCGACCCTTCTTGGATCATATATAAATGGCCGTATAGTTTCGTTGAGATATTTCAACTATTTCAATACTCTCACTTGGGAATCTCTTAACGAGTTCAAGTATAACGACACCGAATGTTCGTCTAGCAACACGACGATGTCCCCATATATATATTACTATATAATCGTAACAACTATCGGCTCTTGATGTTGTACATTAAAACTACCTTTTAATGCTTTGGTCTAATGTCTATGTGTCCCTATATGCTTCCGATAACACATCAAACCATGAGACGTGGATCCGCCTTTCATACTCATATAGTTTGACTTAGTTCCTCGATCTGTGAATTGAAGTGATTTTCAAACCAAGAACTATCTACTAAAAATGAATTCTAGTAAAGTTATGGGGTACGGTCGTACACTTTTAAATCAGTTCCATTCATCGAGTGGCCGTGTGATATCTTATCCAACAATTTGGCGAACAAATCCTTTATTGACTACATACGCCTCTTTCATGTTTCAACTTACACCCAAAACAACCATACTACTGTCGGTTAAGGTACAGGTTTGAACTGAATCAAGGCATGAGCCTACGCACTTCCAAGGCACGCCTATGTATCTCAAGTCTAAGGGCACATAGATAAGACCACTTCTCGAGATTCATCTATGTTTTAGATCCACGTGATGTCTCGAGGATCGGCTCATCCCAATATTAAACTCTTGCTCTTGAATACTTGTGAAACGATCTATCTACCTATAGTTTGTCTCTCACAATTACCTTTGTCATTTTACTCTCGTAACATGATCGGTAATGAGTCTATTTAGGAACTACACATGGCAGCTTCATGGATATGTTTTAAACAAGCAAACATAGAACTCAGAAACGCGAGTATGAAATGAATTTGTTCAATTAAAAAATTCTAAGCACTTCTGATCGGTTCCGAAGTCTAAACATTCACATGATGAATATTAGTAAAACCTTCCCATTTCTTAATTCCTTTGACATGGGATTCTCTTACTAATCTTTTCAAGCATGTTACGGACCTTTGTTACTTCCAAAGTGTCGAGATATTCTATTTATAGTGATACCAACTAGTCCATGGTCTACAATGAAGATGTAATTGAATCGAGATTCAATTTAGGTTTCTCATCTCATGGAGATAAGATATTGTATCTTCTTTTGGTATAATACTTTCTGGCCCTATGATCCATATCTCTATTTTGGATCTTCAAATCTCTTAAAATTTCCATACTTAGGATCCTTTTTTAACCATTTACTAGCATCACAAGGAATTCTTAAGATTCCTCTTATCTCGTTTATCTACTTGAGATTTCGAGATTCATACTCAATTAATGTCAAGACTTTTCAACAAGTGAATATTCTTATTTTGAAAGAAAAAAAACTTCCCTAAGGAATAAAACGGTGGTTCATTTTGCTCATACTTTATAGTTTATGATTCTAGGTTTATGCGTGACATTCCATATCTCTCTTGTAATTACAATTCTCAATTAGGAAGTTGTTAGGCATCATCTTGCCGAGTTAAAACACATTTGTTATGTCTTATAAAATATTTTTCTCAAAATACTTTATCTCATAACTACCAAGAATGCTTTACTTGTGAACAATCTTTTAAGATATCTTAAAATTACACCGCATAATCGTCCTCGCAACGGTGATCTTTATATTTTAATATTCCAAGATTAACCTTGAGTTCGAAAACTTAAAATGGTTAAGTCTTAGTGTGTATTCACTAGTATCCACGAATCTACTTATCCTTTAATTGTCTCATCAATCAAGGTTAAGGATAATTAAGTTTTAAGAACTTGCTATCTTTTGTGGATTGCATTCTTCAGCATTTGTAACAATTATATTTAGATCCTAGATCTGATATAATATCCGAGTGAACTCTTGGTTCTATTGGTTTTAGAAATGCTTTAGTGTTTTCACATTATGCCTTTGAGTTTACACCCCAAGGTCTTTAATGTGCCTTTAGGCAAGAATCCTAAGAAGGTTATGATTCGTATTTCTCTTAGAATCTCTCAAGATCTAAGTATCTCCCACTTAGTCCAAGAATTCGAGCAATTCTTGATTTAACTAATTAAGGAAACTTGCTCCCACTTAATCTAAGAATTCTAGTAATCTTCGATTTTAGTAAGTACATAACTTCACTTATCTTGGGATAAGTTAATCAAGATCCTTTCTTGACTTCACGAACCTTAGTTGATGGATATGTTGTGACTACTTACAATAACCTTCAAAATAAGATGGTTTTGACCAAGTCAAAGAGTCTTATAACCTTCTTCGATAGAATCAATATCTTTTTGTTTTTAGCAAAAATAAAAAACAATATTTTGGATTATGTCGAGTTACATCTAGTGTATCTCGATTTTATAACACTTACTTAAAGTACTATTAAATATCCAAAATATTTTCACATATATAAATAATGGGATTAGTTTTTGGGGATGTAAAGAACTATGACCGAATGTTCATAGTAGGAAATAACTAAGATCGTGTGCATTGT
>JAOEHQ010025038.1:0-13977 GCA_025447715.1 Asclepias incarnata
AATCTATATTTCTAACTTATAATTTAATATTACTTATTATTTAATTATTTATCCATCTACTAATATAACGAAACCTGTTGAAAATTATAAAACGATACGAACCATGTTTTACCATCACGTGTGTTTTGCTCCATCAATTGGTTTTGGTTGTCGATGAGGTGCATGGATAAAAGTTTCATAATAGTTCTGAGCTCATTCAACCGAAAATTTGACTTTATTTATTACCAATTATGATCTACGTACAATCAAGGTAAACATCTTAACATTAAGTTTTTAACTATATGTTGATTTTGATACTTTTATTACATTAGATTAAACTTAATGCATGATATTAGGGCTTGATTCACAAAGTAGATTTATTACTTATCTACTATTCTGTATTGATATACTACAGTAAATTCTTTTGTTGAACTAATTACGAATTGGTCGTTGTGAAAACAATATATTATAATGGTTTGTGAAAATTCTTTACTAACAGAGGATTCATACAATTGGTTTTATAAATATTTGTATATATTGGACAAACCAAGGAGTCTTATAGAAAGAAATATATAGTTTTAAGAATTTTTAAACTTATATTTTACGCTTACAAATCGAACTAATTCAAATGTGGTCATGTATGCTTTGCTTATATAAATATTTATGGCTTGTGTGTGTATGATTAAGTTGAAGTATTATGCTAAAGATAAATAGTATCCTTGCCGATGCTAATGATTTTGTAACAATAAAACACCAGAACCATTATGTTTTTTCTATCATATTTAAGATTTTAGTGCAGCAAATCTTATTAATACAAACAAAAATATGCATTATTTTTTATCATCATAGAATGGATGAAAATATTTAGTTTTGGTTTTATCGAGTACTCTGTACTTGCATGATATTTAAAATTGTTATAAAATTGAATTTGGAAAATATAGGTATCTGTAAATTACATACATAGTGTTGGGATGATTTATATAGTGTATTCTCAATCGTTTATTAATGAAAATTTTGTATGTATATATGGATACCCATTATTTTTATGTTTCAAAAAATCCATATGTATTAAAAAATTTTACCTGTCACACACTTTACTTGTGTAATAATATTATTGTTAACTCTACAAATCATAAAAATTTATTATATGAAAGACAAATAATTAATATTTATATATGACAACCCATGCATCGCGCACGGGTATTAAGACTAGTATATATATATATATATATATATATATCTAGGATATGATACATCCTGTCAAGTTGAAATAACAAGTCAAGTTGAACGGATTTTCACCAATAGATTAAAATTAAAGATAATTTTCACTAACCTTGAATCTAAGGGTCAAGATCCCCCAACTTGACTACTTAAAGAATCCCTATCTATATATCTAAGGGTAGTGATAAATTTATATTGGTTTTTACCATCCACAATAACTGTTACATAATACAGTTATACAATATAATAATATATAATAATATACAATATTATTATATTATTATATTAACAAAATTTTTGTCCCGTGTATATACACGGACAGACACAAAACATCATATTTTAAAAACATTATAAAAATTAATATTTCTTTATGAAACTCATATGGATTAGATGAGTCTTATTACATGATAAATGACTACATGTTAAAGTATTATATATTTAAATGATTGTAAGCATTGTTATATCATTATTTATTTAACTTACTTATTAGATTTTAGTATCGCATATACATACGGTAACTGTATTAAATTTTTAAAAATAGTTTTATACATATTTAATATTTCTGATTTATATATTCATTGAAAATGTAAGTTAACATATGGTTTTAATATTTTATGAAAGAATGAAAGAATTATAAATAATATGTTGAAAATTTTTAATTAATTAAATGATGAAAAATTAATTTTTTTTTTCTCAAGTTGATGACTACAAAATGTAATAATAAATTAAGTATTTAGTGAAATTTTTTCATTTAAGGGCTAAAAAGTATACATTATGGATGGATAACAAAAAAGTATAAACCAGTGAAATTTTTTCTATAAATACTAATATAAATACTAATACTAATATAATTGGATAATGATTATTATGATTTTTAACTTTTAATATTATATTATAATTAAATTAATAATAATATCATCAATGTTAATTTTTTTTTAAATAACATAATTTAGTCACATGTTTAATCATTTAATTTAATAAAATCGAAAGTTATGATTGGTCAATTAAAATTAGGTCAATTGTCTTTTAGTATATATTAAAATTAAAATTAAGATAAGATTAAGATGCATGAATTATTATGGATGGATAAAAGCCACGTGGGTTCAACCCCTTATCTTCCCAGTCCCCAATTTCAACCCAAATATATATTGTATATATATATATAATAATATGCTCTAGAACTAGAATAGTGATACATACATACATACATATAGATATATAAATAATCTGTATATATATATAATCCCGCCCATAAGTCCACACGTTACCCTGACACTTGTTAATTTACTTTTCGATTTTTATTTCAACTAACCCTAAATCCGATCGAAATCTCATCAAAGTTTAGGGCTTTTTAGTTATGGCGGAAGAAGAAGAAGAGTATGAAAGTGATCCAGAACAAGTCAAGCTTTCTTTGAAGATGCGGTGGCGCAGGGAAGCCAGTGATGATGAAGAAGAAAATGGCGATTTTAGGGTTAGTTGAGGAAGAAGAAGTTGAAATTGTGAAGGAAGGAAGTTGTTGAAGGGGGTTCGGTGAAGGGACGGAGTGATGGGGATGAGATTAGGGGTAATGTGGTTGAGAAAGAGAAAGGAGTAGATGGGGAAGGTGAAGGGAAGAAGGAGAATGAGCCGTTTGCTGTGCCGACTGCTGGTGCATTTTATATGCATGATGATCGGTTTCGAGATACTTCTGCTTGTGGTGGTGGTGCTGCTGGTAGACACAGGTCTGGGTTTTTGTTTACTTTATTGGGGTTTTTTTTAATGATGTTTTGAATGTGTGCTCTGTGTTGGTGTATTGATATAATTTAGGCACATACTTTGAATGATAACGGTGTCGGTGAGTTTGGGACAGGGAAAAAAATCGAATTGGTTTTTATATAGAAAAAATATATAATTTTTGTAATTATATGTAAATTATATAATAGAAAATTAAAAATATAATAAATACTTCAAATTTAAACAAATTTTATGGACTAAACATGGACAAAGTTAAAGAATTTATGTTATTTTTAAAAAGAAAAGAAGTAGAAGGTTCTTTTTAAAAATTATTATTTATATATAAACACCTAAAATCAGATTTAGGGTTTCATGTTTCTTTCTTCCTCTTCTTCTTCTCTTATCTATGTCTTTCATCTTCTCTTGTTTTCATCTTCAAGCCACCACCACCATTTAAAAAAAAAAAAAAAAAAAGAGTAACCATCGCCTCATCCTCCGTCAAAACAGGCGACGTGGATAGGTTTCGGCTCAGATCCGACCAGTTATGACCATTGAAGGGCGTTGACCGATCTTTAGTCCGAGTCCAGCAGACTTGAATCGGTAGCCCACCATGTTCTTCTTCTCAGATCTAAAGATCACTATGGAAGGAAGTTTGAAGGTTGAACAAACTTTCTCATTATTACTTAATATAGTTTTACTTAATATAGTTTGAAGGTTTTTTCCGGGTTCAAACTATATAATAGTATGAAGAAAGTACATACTTTTCGATGAGATTTGTGTGCTTTATTTTAATTGAGTCTTCACACTTCACAGTGATATATATATAGAATTGGGTCATTGACTGTTAGTGATATATATATATCCGGTGTTCACATTAATATTAATATATATGTAATCGGTGTTCACATTAACATTAATATTAAGTGTCAAAATAGCCCAGAACTTCAAGTCTGCAAAAAAAGAAAAAAAAATCGGGCCTAATGTTTTGGACCGAGACCGACCCGGTTTAGACCCGGACCGAACTGACTCACCTAATGTCTAAAAGTTTTTTTTTTGTCTAAAAAAAAATCGGGCCTATATTCTCATAAAAGTTTTTTTTTTTTTTGTTATTTTTTTTTGTTAATTTATAAAATTATATGTATTTTTTTTTATTAATTTATAAATTTAGTTATTTTTTTGGAATTTTTTTTTAGAATTAAATTGATACTTACTTGAACTGATCCATTGATTGTATGTGAAGACAATTTAATCTAGGAAAATGATTTAGTATAATTTGAATGATGTTGTTCAAAAAATTATAAAAAAAATAGATACATACTATGACCGTATGTTAATTATTACCAATAATAGCCTTTAAAAAAAATTACCATTAATAATAGGCAGTCTAATTAAATAACGGCTACTCTCGTCTTAAAATATGAAAATCTTTCTCTCTTATCTTAAACAACTCCTTCGCTTGTCATAATAATCATAAACCATAATAATCATACATACATACACGAACATTCATCTCGTCACCTAAAACAACTCATGGAGCCCCCATTCTTTCCGTACAATCATAAAACCCCTTTTTTTTTTCTCTTTTTTTTTGTTGGTTAGTCATGGCCGATAATGACGATGATTACACTGTTCGGACTATAAATTGTGATATGTCTAAGAATAATACTCATACTCTTTTCTTACAACTATGTGAGAATGTTAGGGTTATTAACAGGTTAGATACCATGCACGGTCAACTAGAGCGTAATGGGTTAATTAACCTTGATTTTTACCCAAATCTTCGTGTTATAAATAGACAAACTAGGATGATCCTTCAACTCAAGATGAGGAATGACGACTTTTATATAATAGGATTACAATAGCGAGATAGTCCCACACAGTGGGAAGCATTTGAGGGAAAACAAAAAGAGGGGTTACTAAAGGACTCAAAGGCCTTACCATTTAGTTCATTTTACCGCGGCAAAGATTTTTTAGTGGGTTTAGAGGTTAGTCATGAGGCGTCTTTTAGAGCTGTCCATAACTTAGGGATAATGAAAATCTGGAAACCAGAGACTTAAAAGAAAAAGAAAAGATTGCAAAAGCTTTTTTTACCTTGGTGTTGTTTATAGCGGAAGGTGCTAGGTTTAGGTGGGTTCCGAATTTCATAGCAAATACGTTTGAAAACGACACACTAGACATCGTTCAACGATGGTATAAGAAATTGGCTAGGAATTGGAAGGTTGTGTCAGGTATAGTTGAACGGTATAAAGTCGTGTATCTAAACGTCAGGTTACCAGTAACAATTAAAGTAACAATTAAAGACCTGGCTAAAAAGGATATAAGGATTATGGAAAAATATGACACAGATGCCTTGCTTACTACACAGGATCTCCGCGAAGCTGCCGTGTTGTTGATATTCTCAAAATTCTTTAAAAAAGATGATGCTCGTGAGCAGGGGTGGTTTGGGTCGTGGTAGGGGTCGTGGTAAGCCATATGCTGTCCGACCCTAACACGACCCCTGTCCGGCCCAACGCTACCCCTTTGCTCACCGGCGTCATCTCTTTTTAAGAATTTTGAGACCATCAGACACAACAGCTACGCGGAAATCATGTGTAGTAAGCAAGGTGTCTGTGTCGTATTTTCCATAATCCTCATATCCTTTTTAGTCGGGTCTTCAATTGGTATAACTTGATGTTTGGATACACGACTTTATACTGTTCAATTATACCCGACACAACCTTCCAATTCTTAGCCAATTTCTTATACCAGTGTTGAACGATGTCTGGTGTTTCGTTGTTGCTACGAAATTTGAAACCGACCTAAACCTAGCACCCTCCACTATAAACAACAAGAAGCTAAAAAAAGCTTTTGCAATCTTTTCTTTTTCTTTTACGTCTTTGGTTTCCAGATTTTCATTATGCCCTAAGTTACGGACAACTCTAAAAAACACCTCATGACTAACCTCTAAACCCACTAAAAAATCTTTTTGTCACAAGATGAACTAAATGGTAAGGCCTTTGAGTCCTTTAGTAACCCCTCCTTTTGTTTTCCCTCAAACGCTTCCCACAGTGTGGGATTATCTTGTTATTGTAATCCTATTATATAAAAGTCGTCATTCCTCATCTTGAGTCGAAGGATCCTAGTTTGTCTATAACACGAAGATTTAGGTAAAAATCAAGGTTAACTAACCCATTACGCTCTAGTTGACTGTGCATGGTATCTGACCTGTTGATAACCCTAACATTCTCACATAGTTGTAAGAAAAGAGTATGAGTATTATTCTTAGACATATCACAATTTATAGTTTAAACAGTGTAATCTTTATCGACCATGACTAACCAATAAAAAAGGGGGTCTTGGGGTTTTGTGATTGTACGGAAAGAATGGGGGCTGCGTGGGTCGTTTTAGGTGACGAGATGAATGTTCGTGTATGTATGTATGATTATTATGACAAGCGAGAGAGTTATATAAGACAAGAGAGAAAAATTTTCTAAGACGAGAGTAGCCGTTATTTAATTAGACTACCTATTATTAATGGTAATTTTTTTTAAAGGCTATTATTGGTAATAATTAACATACGGTCATAGTATTTTTTTTATTTTTTTTTGAACAACATCATTCAAATTATATTAAATCATTTTCCAAAATTAAATTGTGTTTTCACATACAATCAATCGATTAGTTCAAGTAAGTATCAATTTAATTCAGAAAAAAATAACTAAATTTATAAATTAATAAAAAAAAAATATGTATAAGTTTATAAATTAATTAACAAAAAGTTCAAAAAAAAACTTTTATGAGAAATATTTTAGAGCAAATAAGTAAGCATAAGTTTATAAATTAACAAAAAAAAAAAAGATAAATTTTTTTAACACTAAATTTGGTACATCAATTATGAAATTTAGGATTATTTGTTATACTTTTAAATTATTTTTTTGATATTATGTTAATTTTTTTTTAAAAACCAATGAATTTTTTTTTTTTTTTTTAAAGTTTAAAGTTCTAATTTTTTATTTATTCAAAAATATTTTACATTCTTCTTATCAGGAACTTTATATAAATATATTAACAATTTCTCCTTTATTTTGATTATAGCTTGAAAATATTGAATTTATTTAGAATTTAAATTTCATTTTTAATATGTTTTACTAGTTTTCTAAAGCTCTTGTTTGCTTTGCCACATCTCGGTAGCTTCCATAACTATTTCCATTTAAAGTTGACTTTGTTTTACTCCGGGATCTTAAAAAATAGAAGAAGGCAACATGTCCCTGGAACCACATTGGATCCTCATCATGACCTCCTCTCCTTGTAAGATTTTGGTGTAGGTGAAATACGTTCACTTAATACACACATGATTTAGGCATTCCTAAGGATCGAACTTGCGTCTCTCAACTTCACATGTGGGTCCAAACTGTATCGAACATTGAGAAAGTTTGTGCAACCTTCAAGCCTCCTTCCCAAATGGCTTTTAGATCTGGGAAGAAGAACATGGATGAGTACTGTGAATTTCATGAAGACTATGGCCATGACACACACACATGTAGACAACTCAACCTGGAGATTAATAGGACAGTAAATGAAGGAAAGTTGGAGCATTTGGTCTCTGGATCTAAAGAAGGGAGGAAAGCGGAGGCAAAAAAGACATTTGTATGGCAAAGGAAGGATGATGATGATCCTAGTCCAGTAAAAGGCCACGTGTGTATAATCATGGAAGAGGAACAAAGCCATGTCGGCTACAATCATCCTTCTACCCTAACCATGTTGGTGTGAGTAACTTTGTCTTTCCATTGTCTTCAAAAATCTATCATTTCATTTAAGTATATCTTTGAAAATGACGGTTGGTCTGATCATGTATTCCAACTTTATCACTAAAGAAAATATCATTTTACTTTCAAGCTTTAAAATTCAAACAATTCTCCATAAATATATCAATATTAAATCAAGGCGAAAGGGTAATCCGGATGACATAACGGAAGCCAAATGCTAAAGCATGAAGAAAAACTTTTCCTTTAAACAACTTTCAATCTGGATCATAAAAACCCAAGTGCCTATAAAAGCTAAAACATTGGATGGGGGAATAAGCACTTCTCATGGGGGAAAGTGGTAATTACCTCAGCACCCAAGAATTTTATTTATCCTTCACATTCATTGGATGGAAGGGTAAGTGCCCCTCATCGGGAAGCGGCACATAAAAAATTTGTTCATCTTTTTATTCATCGGATAAAAAGATAAGCACTTCTCATCGGGAAGTGACAATCCTCGCGAGTAATAAAGTTCATAAGACCCAGACGTGGGCAAAGAATAAATAAAAATTCAAATGTGAAAATACTAACAAGAAGTCATTTACAATTGAATTTGGGAGACTTGATACTGACAAAGTCACTACTTGGTAGCTTAAGCATTGCCTCAACAAATATGCAGGCATGAATGATGTTCCTCCGTGATAATAAAGGCGGGTATGGATTATGTTTCTCCGTTATGATGACTGGCATGTATTACGTTCCTCCGTGATGATGAAGGCGGGCATGGATTATGTTTCCCTGTGATGAAAAAGAAGAAAGGTATTATGCTTGTCCATGGTCTATGTACCAATATAAATATCTTTCAAGAGCTATGAGCCAATGAAAAGACCATCACTAGGCTAAAGGCCCCATTAGCAAACAAAAACCCACTAGTAGTACAAGAGTAAGCTACCAAAACCCTTTGTGGCCTCAAAGAAAGAAAAGAAAGATGATTATAAGTTTAAACACAAACATATTTGAGAAATCTCTTTATGTCTAAACTTGGGGGGATTGATCACGTATGTAGTTACATACATGTTAACAAGGCCCAAGGGTATGCCAAGACAGCTCCTTTGGCCCATCTTATATATATGTATATAATATAATATATTGCTATAAGGAAGTTGGTGACAGTTATTGTTGGACAGACATCCACTTACCCATTTTGTCTATAAATACACCCTAGTTCATATCATACTACAACATTATATGGGATACCATCCAATCCCTCGTATTTTCTCTTATACATACAATACATATTAAATGTCCAACTTAATAATACATTCACTTCATACTACACATTCACCACACATATCATGAGGTGAACTACATTACATTCAATCACATACAAAACAAGTGATCATGCTCACTTACTACTTGTCCTTCTAGAGCACATGGGAAACACATCTATCCCACTCTAGGAAAACCATCGCCACCTTAGGCTCGCAAAGAGCTTGTTAGGTTTGCACTGTATATTCTGGAGATGCGATGATTGTCGCGGTTAAACCCGTATCGTCATTGAGCTCGTCATTTTATGCTCAAACACAATTCTTATACATTTTAATTGCATCTAATCTTAGATTTGTTTTGTGTTGCCAGGTTATTAGGGTTCTTTTTGGTTTTCCACATGTACAATTTACTTTGCTGGGAAATCCATGTACAGATTGTAGTTTTCATGAATGGGTAAGATTGATCTGTTAATTTCCCTATGTTTCATTTAATTGATTATGATCCACTATCCTTTCGTTTACATGCTGATATACTTTCATCAAGGCTTCTGATCATTGTGCAAAGCGCATTGTTCCAGTTGGCCTAGAAGATGATGATCAGTCAATTAAAGATGCTTTTACTGCATGGTACTAAAGAAATACTTGACATCTTTATTAAAATGTGAAGGCAACTGGCGATTCATGGGTAAATTTGAGATTGGAATGTAATATCGGATCTAAAGGAGAACTGTCTTTTATAGTATTAAAGTTGTTAAAATATACATATACGAGTACTGTATATAAAGTTGTGAATTAACATTATTAACAGAAAAAAAGTGATTCGACAAAGTTCTATTCTTAAAGAAAGGCAAGTTTTGAACAAACCTGTGTAACATACGAGATTCTGGTTACAATGAATGAACGAGAGGAAGGAAGTCGAATAGTAGTTAAGTTATTTTTGTCACAAAAGAGGTCAAAACTGGGGAAGCCGCACTCTATAGCTCAGTATTAAATCTTACCTGTTTATGTATCTTTAGCATAACATTATTTCTGGTCTCCTCTTACGGGTCTAATGTGGCTGTTACAAAGGAGCTCCATACCCCTGAGCCCTATCGCTCTTGCACTCACCTTGAATTTGATATTTCTCACACTAGACTATCGTAAGTTATTGCTAGACTATCGTAAGTTATTGCTGTTGAACTCCTTTTGCATGTTCTATGCTCAAGAAACTATACAGAATTACAAAGTAACATTTTTTCAAGTTACAATTTATAATCGGCTTTGTAAATACGGTCAGATTCTAACCTATCCTAATCTTTTTGGTTTTTTATGTTAATTATTAATTGGGTGTTTTTTTTAATCGCTAGAGAGACAAGATTCTTATAATGGCAATAAGGTATATCCTTCTTTTTCTTCTATTTGATTATAGTACCATGTAAATTTATGGTACGGCGTTTCTTTCAAAAGTTATGTGTGTCTAATATAAACATTTCAGGTTTACAAGAGCGGTCCACTATTTTTGTCATCAAGAGGTATGTTATCATTGGTATTCTTTGCTTATACACTCAATAAGTAATGTCTGTTATTTTAATTATGTATAGATGACGATATCTTTAGTATAGTTTGACATTTCTGAATGCACTTAACCAAACACATATGTGGTTGCCAAGTCTGCAGGCTTGAGGTCCCAGTCCCTAAATCACTCACCACCTATGTAGTTAGGATGATTGTTCTCATTGATTAAAAAGAATTCTTTTTCATATTTCTTATCATTCCTTTAGGAAGTCTTAGTTGTAAAAATTTTATACAGGGACATATTGGCTGGACTTCTTGGAAGATAAGGTAGTTTATATTAACAGAAACATCATTGGTCTCCTTTCGTAGTGATCCAGTAAGTTGCGGCGATTCTGTCCTCATTGATTTATATAATTATCACCCTTAATATTGAAGATTCATTAGCTGTCCGGTGTGTTATTTTTAGAATGCAGCACCTCAAAAGGGTGGTGGTGGTGGTGAGGCGAATCTGACCCTTGGTGGCATAGACCTTAACCGTTCAGGCAAATTGGCTTGCTTCTATTTGATCTATGTCCACGACATTAGATTTCTTTGGACGTTTGGCTTTTTATAATCAGGTTGATTGTTTATTATTGATCTCTTTTCCTATGTTTCAGTGTCGTTGTGTAAGGAGATAAGAAACTTTTAACCGTGTTATTTCCAGATGGTCGTGATGGAAGAGCTTTCACCCTTAAGGTGACACACACACACACATAAATGTATGTATGTATGTATAATTGATTGCTTACGGTTTTGATTTAATTGCTTTGGTGGAATCATACCTTTTAACATTGTCGCTAATTTGATTATGAGAATTACGATGGGCATAGACATGTGGTTGAGATTGTGGAGAACACACCTTTGCATCATTGGTTTAAGGAACCTGTTGAAGAAGAAAGGATGGAGATTAATGTTAATAGCTATCACCATCAAGGGGTTAAAAGGTTAGCGCAACGATTCAAGCCCATGGCGTTTGCATTTGATGGGTTTATTGAAGGGGTCTATGATCCTGATTCTTATAACCCTGAAGAGGGTAAGTTTATATTGGTTTCATCCTGAACGAATGAGGAAATTAGATTTGAATGAATTCGATTATCTTTGATGCCTTGCTGCTTATAACGTGAACATAGTTGTCGCATTCGATGAATTTTAATCGGTTGGGTATT
This sequence comes from Asclepias incarnata, assembly GCA_025447715.1. NCBI lineage: Eukaryota > Viridiplantae > Streptophyta > Magnoliopsida > Gentianales > Apocynaceae > Asclepias > Asclepias incarnata. The sequence goes on from JAOEHQ010025038.1 coordinate 11,602, forward strand.
GATTGGTTTTGGTTACATTCTGCAGGAGTTTGTGAAAGTTGTGGTGGCATACCAGAAGAAGATATGTTATTTGATCTAGCTCTGTTCTATCACATGATGGGGAAGATATGTTCAGAGATGTAAAAGAAGCTTCAAAATGCTTTCGATATTGATCTTCCTGATTTAGATGCTTTATAGTGTTGTTATTTCGCATGCTATTTTGTTTCTTAAAATGTCCAAAATATAGTTCTTGATTTTGGTTGTCTGTTTTGTAAAGTCTCACATGGAATCTAATGTATTCAGGGTAAAGGTTGTCTTTTACTTAAGAAGTTGGGTAGCAAAGCCAAAGACCATGTGTCGTTGTTACCATGATTGTCTGATCATTAGTATTTCCATTGTTATAATGCATTGTGCTGACTAATCTGAGATGCCAATGCTCAAAGTGTGACTTTTCCCATGCACCCATGCTAACCTTTAATAAAACAGCTTCTACCAACCACACCAAGAGAATGACAACTCCTGGGTCTTGCCGTGCATCGCACGGGTCTCAAGTTTGTCTAGGTGAAGGGGTGTAGGTGTAAAAAGTGGGTTCAAGTTTGTTTTTTATATTATTTATTTTATTTTGATTGGGTATAATTTGGGTATGGTGGAGGTATCGTGAGTAAGTGAGGTATTAAATTTGAAAGTGAATGGTTAAGAAGAAAAAAAAGAAGGTGATGATGATGAGAAGGTGAAGTTAAAGTGGCATTAAAAAGTGTAGGTGAAAGAGGTGAACGGTTAAAGATGGTGTAAGTAACACAACTTGTTTTATTTTGATTTTGGACCGTTATGTTGTGAAGTGATGGTTGCTCATGAATAAATTTTGTGGTACACCTATAGATTTGCATGCTCCAGTTGACTGCTCACGGCTCTATATATGTTCCATCTAATTAGTTCATAAGATCCCTTGGTAAAAAAAAAAAAAGCGTGCTACAAGCTAGGGAGGCCACCATGTGAAATGCCTCATGTATGTGGAGGCGAGGCAATTACCAGAAGCAAGGGTAAGGCATCGCCTCTGGGCTCTTTTTTTGGAGGCGACGCTTCTCTTGCTTTATGCACAGGTGGGCCCAAATAAAGGTTATTTGTTTCAAAAGGGGATTTTTTTTTTGTAGCCCATATCAGCTCCAGAAATCTGGAGTACCATATATCTCGCGGGTCAGGACTTAGGTTGGTCGATGAAAATGAGGAGATGGAGGAAGATATTGGATTAACCGGAGATGACGGGCAGGCATGCTGATGAAGATAAGATATATGCTTGAATTGTGAATTGAAAATAGATGTGGTTCTACCTTTTAGATGTGACTAGTTTTTGTGTGTGTGTAACTAATACTACTGATTTTCTTCTTGCTTTTTACTGTATTGTGCCACAGGGATTGGTTGGGGGGTTGGATTAGATTTTTTGGGTGCTTGCTTGCCTCCCTCCACCACCTCGATCTCTTTGATTTTAGTCCTTCCACTTTATATATGCCTTTTTTTTTTCATTATTCTGATCATGTATCTCAACGTACGTAGGTGCACAACTTTGATTTTTGTCGCTTGGTTGGGGCTGTTTTAAAATAAATTTCAACGAATACGGGTACAACAATAGCTAGAGAGAATTTTCAGGTAGGTAGAATGGCATATTGTTTCTTTGTTTGTGTGACCTAGCTTTACCCAATCAGTTTTTCACATGATATGTTGAAAATATCATACTGGTCATCTACGAGACCGACCTGTGTACGCAATGTATAGCGCCATGTTGGATAAATTCAGGAAATACACGAACAAACAACCGGATATTAGAAAAATCTTTGAAGGCACGTAAACGTTTTCAGATTGAATCAATTCGACGGTTCCCTCGAAATATTCAATCGGATACAATCAAAGATTTGTGAACGTTCTGAGATTTTCGAACCAGAGAGAATATGATGACCAGGGGAAGAAGGAATGAAAAAACGTAAGTCCCTTTAGGCCCATTAACTGCCTTTAGGCAGTTAATTTTATGGGTTTCAAAGTTTGGCAAAAACAGTCCCTTAAGATCCGAAAATTAAATTTCTGAGATATTTTTACCATTACACTTTAATCCCCAGCCAGGGGCGCTGCCCCTTGGACCCCGCTCCCAAGGGCGTTGCCCCCGGACCCCCGTTCCTTAGGGGCTTCGCCCCTAAGGTCATAATAAATTCAAATAGGTGTGCATTCTGCACCTCCAAACCTATATGACGTCTTATTATGACAATAATGGTCAACACAAGTCAATCCAATTACACTAAAATATCCAACATGAAAGCCTCTTCCAGATGACCTCTCCATCTTTGTAACACCCCAAAGCGCGAAGCAACGCGCTGACACAATACCTTCAAATGTCAACTAAAACATAGT
>JAOEHQ010025049.1:0-13976 GCA_025447715.1 Asclepias incarnata
TGGCTATATTCATCAATACTTAGCCAAATTTATGAGAAAATCAAGTTTACGGACTAGTGTATCTGAACCCTTCATTTGCCGACCAAACTGGTCGGCAAATAGCCTATTTCGCTGAACACATTTTTAACTAATTTAATCGATTTCCAACCCAAAAACACAAGTTTTTAAGCACCAAAAAGGTTCGATATGTTTAGTAATCCATACCCATCAAACCCATTTCATAATACAAACACAAAACGATGATTTATAAGCTAAATCATTTGATTTTTCTTTTAGTTTCAAAACCGAACCATAAACACCAAATAACTCACAAAAACTTCTAAATTTCGACATGGAATCAAACTAAAACGAAGAGTGTATGTTAAATACCTGTTTTGATGGTGTTTTGAGATGAAATTCACGATCAAAATGTCCCTCTTGTGTCCGGTTTTTGATAAAGAAAATGAGAGAAAATGTGTGTGTTTTTGAGTTGGAGTGTGGAAGTGAGAATAAGAGTAGACAAGTATGGAAACCCCATACTTGAGTTGTTGAAATTCGGTGGTCAAACCACCTCTCACATGCATAATTTTCTTTATTTATTTATTTATTTTCATAACAAAATAAACATTTTAAGATGTATTTACATAATTAAATACATTGAAGTAAACCTTTTATAAGATTACTGTAATAGTTTGGCATTCCGTTTGTCACTAAGTGTTAAATGTTTACGATTTTATCTATTATGTTCCGAATTTATAAAATAAATTCGCGAGCTGGTTACGCGTTTCGATACGATTGTACGTTTAAATTAACTAAATTAAATTAAACGTAGAAGTGAACAGTAATATACGAAAATACGTATATTAAATTGCGAAATGTTACAGAAGCCCCAAACCCAATGGTCCAGTTACACCATTCAAGTTCGCTTTAGAGCTAAGGTGTTATGTGTAAGCCCAGTTGTGATGTGGGTGACATTCCTCGGTTTCCCCTTGGTTCAGCAATAATATTGAAAATTTGTATCGGAAAGTCTTCCTGATTTGGCTCTTTGGTCAAGCGACTCAAGCCAAGGTAACCGATGATAGATTCGTCAGTTGGATCATGTATACTATAGTTGAAACGACTCTTGGGCGTATGTTTGCTAGAATATGGCATGAAAACTCTTGTTGCAAATCATAACATCCAAATGTTAAGAAAGAAACCATGAAGTATATAAAAACCAGCAAGGATCACTTTAAACTTTGGAACATTATCAATTTATCATTTTTTTTTACATTCGATCTTCAGAGCCTGTTAGATCCCGGGCAGAATGTGATCGCAGGGAATTCTAAAAAAAAACCCACAGACTTGTCACTCCGGAGAGTCGAACTCAAGACCTGTGGGTAAAAACCGGGATGCCTCTTCATAGTTCCTAGACAATTGCCAGTTGAGTTGTGTCTCATTGATCAATTTATCATGTGCGAAGGTAAATATAGACGTCATCAATTAACCTTGACAAGATGGAACAAATACGTATGAAACAAGGCAAGTGTAGTACAATTTTAATAATATCACAATAATTCGTTTTCATATTTAGTATATTAAAATGTAACCCGACCACCCTCCCTTTAGGAGCGACGGTCGCTCCTATTTAGGAGCGACCGTCGCTCCTAAAGGGGTATACAGTAAAATATGTCAGACCTTTGTCGTATGCTGTCGTCTAACAGATTCCACTGTACACCCCCTTTTGGAGCAACGGTCGCTCCTAAAGGGGTGGTGGGGGTTCCTGTCCCCATTTTTGGAGGTCACATACAATTTAATATTTTGGTTTCATATTTGGTATTTGACTTGACAGTTGACACCAAAGACCTTTTGACTTGTAGAGTGTAGATGACTCGGTGTCCCACCTTTTATATATGTCTACCACATTTTTGTAAAGGGGTTACCCTCGAATTCATATAAAGAGGTATGCTTTCGATAAAAAAATTTGTGGATCAGTGAGGTTCGTTGTATTAATAAACGGGTAAATAGATAAGTTTTTTTTTATCTTCAATTTATGTGAAAAGACGAATATTTGATTTAAAATGTACAACTTAATCACGGTGTCCTTATGATCACTTCCAAACCTTTTTCGTAGATATCTTTTTTGAGATTTGAATCTAAAATCTTTCATACGAAGATGAGGACAGTTAGACCACTGGGTCAACTTGGTAGTTGTTATCCCTTTGCTTAATGATAATAACTTACAAAAATTATGATCACTTCATTGATAAATTTAATGAAGATCATGAATACTAAAAAGTATATCATATTACATTAGGCTAACAGGAATGGTAAAGGGCACCACGCCCCATTGTGCCAGCTTTTCATTTTTTTATTTTTATTTTTAATTTATATTTATATTACTTTTAAGGCTGTGTGTGTGATGAACTTAGAAATACGCCCGTTCATTTTGTAAAGCCACACGGTTTTTAAGGCACACTTTAGTCAAACTTCCACACCTTTTAAGGTAAAAAGGCAACACCACGCCCCCCATTCCCACTAGTCTTAGATGGGATACATATTTTGATCAAAACTGACGAATTTTAGGGTTTAAAAAGAGTTTTTTTTCTTTTTTTTTAACAAGTATTCCTAAAAAAAGTTTCATATTTTTATAACAAAAAATAAGCATGCTAATATTATTTTAAGGGTTTTGTTACTGACAGCCCTTAGACCAATGGGAGTGGGGGCATTTTTTTGCACTTTTTGGCCCCGGAACACCGCCACAAGGGGTGTTCTTTTGCATTAAAAAGTGTGTCACGTTCCATTGGGGACGAACGTTCCTTTGTTACACTCACACACACAATATAAATAATAATAATAATATAAATTTAAAAAAAAAAAACTGACACAGGGGCGTTAAGGGGCTTTCACCACTCCCAATAGTCTTAGGGTGAAATTTATACTTTGTTGTCATGAAATTCAGGGGGGTTTTTTAATATATATATATATATATAAGTATTTACTTTTTAAACATGTAATAAGTTGTTATTGATAGCCCTAAATCGTTATCATTTTCCTAATATTTTTGCAAGGTCAAAACAATGGTCAAAAAGTTTAAGGTCTAAACTATAGTCAAAAGTGTTTATTGAAAGCCACCTTGATCTTTGTCCATTATCTAGTAGTTTCCTCTAATTTGTACAGTGTGTTGTTATTTTTGACAAAAACATTTTTCTTGATAGTTTGAGAATTATCAAGCAAAACTATGATATTCAGACTGATGCTAATCTCTGAGAAATGCCATTCAACAGCAATTCTTATAGTTATGTGACTGAAACATGAATAATATGAATGCGGAAATGAAAATACAATGTCATTGTATTCACACGGACGAGTCTCTTCTTTACAGCAAAAAAGCCCAATCGGTAACAAATGCTGAAGCTGAGTTTGCTACAGATAAAGAATGTTTAGCAAGCAGTCGACCTACACAACAGTTTCTGCTGTTGCTGGTTTTGGCACTGCTCGTGGCACGTTTTTACTTTATCACGTAGCTCTTGGAACGCCCTCATCGTTTCAACATCAAATCCCCCAGCAAACTGCCAAATACCCAAAATTTCAAAACATCAAATATTGACTCCATTGGGGTCAAAATGGCGGATTTTCAACTTAAATTGTTGAGGGGAAAAGGAGACATTTTTTTTACCTGATGTACACGAAATGCAAATCGTACACCTTGAACTATCAACTCTTCTTCTTCTGGGCCGCCAACTGTTTCAAGCTCCGCAGATACTCGTCTCATGTACTTCATTGCCAATTTGACCGATGCAAGCTTGATCTAAAAATACACAAAGCATTGTTATTTCTTGTAAAAATTAAATTTCCATAATTTGTAATTGAAAATAGTTATCGAAACACAAGACAGTACCAACCAAAGAATTGACAAGATGATGGCCAAATGCATTCAAACAAAAACGTCGACCCAACATGAAAACAGAGAACTACAGGGTAGGGGCCCTTCTACCGGGCTAAAAAATAAAAATCTTAAAGGAATGTCCACAAGATTACACACAAGGTACACGTGATCATACACGAATTCAAGATTTCGATCAAGTCACATAATATTACACATTCGACTCGCGAAAATTACGCAAATTACAAAAGGCAAAGCTTTTTATCTAGAATATATGTACCAACGTACCATATGTGGGTGGCAAAAAGTGATGAAAAATGCTTAAAAGATATCTAAATGTGACATACAAAATATTGGGGTTCATAAAAGGCCAGCCCTTTTTTTTGAAAACGAAAACTCTCGAGTCGAAAGCAATTACAACCTCTAATACATGATGTACAAGTCATTAAGCAAACACCTAAAAAGGTGAAGAAGGGTCCAAACAAATACATTTCCAATAGAGAGTGTGGGGTTTCAATCTCCCATATGGGCATGCAGGTAGGGGACCTAGTAAACTGGGCAAAATCTATGCAAATTTTTTGGCATTTTGTTGCTAAATTGATATGCTGAATTTTTTATGTTATAATGACTAATTATAGACTGGACACACGTTTCTTTTTCTTGAAACTGTAACACTAATAAAAGCACACATTTAAGGACCATTTTTTTTTAAGAGTAAATTTGGGTTCAGCGTCATTGCCTCTTTATATACCTAACTCTAATTCCAGGGGAAACCCATTATGAGAAAACCTCTGTCTCCAGTCCTGACAGTTTTTTTTGCTCACAACAAGATTTGAACCCAAAAACTCAAAGTCTCAAATCTCCAGATACCAATCCATCTATTGATGGTTGGTATTTAAGGACCACTTACACCTAATTTCTTGACCACGCATTGATCAAAGATGTTTTCACAACTCATGGTACATTAAAATAAGGGTGACCCAATTCACCAAAAGTAAGAAAAAAGGAATGGGTCGGAAAATGCATCGAATCAGGTTCAAAACAAACAATTTCTTGGTTTGGGTCGGGTCGGGCTAAGTTAGACTCAAAGGACTTTCTGCGCATAAATTTTAAATTCAAAGCGTGAAAGGATGTTTAAAAAACAAGAAAGACCTCCTACCTGAGCTACAAATCCTGCTTCTTGCATCCAGCCCATTGGAATTTGAAACACTTTGTAACGTGTTGAAGCCGATTCTCTCATTCGTGATAAATTATACACTCCATGCTCTAATCTGTTTGTCAACATACAAATCAGCATGATAAAAACTTGTAATATCAAACTAAATATGGATTATATTGATAAACACGAAGATACATACTTTTCAAACAATCCTTGCATTTTTTTTAGAGCGGGCGCACAAGGTTGGCGAGGATCATCACAAAATGATGAAACCTCCGATTCAAGCTTTTTTAGATCAGAATACCCAAATGCAGCTTCCCTTAATGCATCGGCTTTATGCTCTGGCCATTCAAAGTGTTTAAGAACTGCCCTCTCATCAACCTGAACACGTTCAAATGTAAAGGTTTATAAAAGCATTAGATCATCATTTTATTCGACATGGGTAGCGAAAAATGTAATAAAAATAAAGTAGCATGTTTTACCAAGTAAGAGAGTTCATCATCAAGCCATTTAACAAAAGGCACAACATCTTCAATGTCTGTAAATGATGCATTCTCAACTTCTTTGATCAAAAATCTTATGAAATCACCTTGTGTTTCCACATCTGTCTTTATCTGTGTAATTATTTAATCACATAAATGTAAACAATTAATTAGAAATTTTTATAAAAAAATACTATAAACAATCATACAATTTGAATTCAAACAAATACTGTCCATTTTAGAGTTTAAATTTGGAAACTCTGATACAATGTATATTTGGTGCAAAAAAGTACAGTTAAAGTAAAATTATTGTTCAGAATTTTAACCCATCTAAATAATTTACTGTGATGTTTAAATAATTCAATGATACCCCATGTCCTAAATTTAAGCCAAAAATCTACAATGATTTTTGAACAGTTAAACAAGTTTGAAACTTTTATTTTCTTAACACAAACTACAAGTTATGCTATTTGTTATGTAAAAATTTGACATATATGCTATTTATTTTCTTAACACAAACTACAAGTTATGCAAAAATTTGACATAAATTATGTAAGATATATGCTATTTGTTAATTGTTACTACAATTTATGTCTATTAACATTTGTCATTATCAAATATGCAAAAGAATGCCTACACAAGTTTGTAAACATCTAATTGAGTAACAAAAATTCTAGGGGTAAATTGATAAAAACATATAACATTTCTCATTATTTATATAGATTTTATTACTATTATCCTTGGGGGCAGTTGTGTTAGGTGTATTTTAAGTTAACTTTTTTACCTTTTTAGTTGTGACATCAATAATTTCTCAACTATAATCAAAGTTTATTTAAATATATAATTAAGTTGGTAGATGAGGAAGATTATAAAATATAGTCAAAACAGTATCTTTGCATAGCAATTTATTAATTAAAGGAAATTGATATATCATCCTAAAAAAACCTTCTAACAACTTGATCACTCGATAAATCAAAGAATGAAATTAATCACTCGATAAATCAAAGAATGAAATTAATCACTCGATAAATCAAAGAATGAAATTAAGAGAGAAAAAATAATGAATTACAAGTTAAATATAAAAAGATATATCATTTTACCTAATTAAATGTACTTAACAAATGATCTATAAAGATAAACACTACCTAAATCCATCTTGACTCTAATTGAACCTATATATTTGTGCATCTTCAATCAAATAAATAATGATACCTATATATTATACTAACAAAAGCTACCAACTCTAAAAAGAATCAATCAAGGCATGAAAAATTCATGATTGTGAAATGTCGAAACTATCCTTTTGTCTTTCCCCCATTATGATTTTATTATCAAATTCTACAGTATATCAGCTATATCTCTAGCATCACTGTTCATTTATTATAGGGGGCAACTGTTAGCTATACACCGCTACAGGGGTAAAACAGTAATTTAACACTCTAAACTACTAAAACTTACAGCAAGCAAATGCGTAGACCGGTTCTCTATTTCTCCGATCATATCCCGTGTATTCGCCGTCGACGACAGCACATCCGCCGCCGTAGATCCACCACATTCCCGCCGCGACTCTCTCCGCATTAACGAATGATAAAACTCCACCACTTCCGGTACTCGTCTCACCTTCGCCGGAAACGGCTTTAACCCTTTTGCCGGAGGTGGTGGCGGCGGTGGTGGCGCCGTTGACGTAACTCTCGGCGGGGGAGGCGGTGGTGGAGGACCCACTTTAACAGCCTTCGACGTTTGATGGGGCGGCGGCGGCGGAGCTGGTGGATGCTGCTGCTCCGCCATCGCCCTCTCCGCCGAGCTGCTTAATGAGCTATTTGATGAACACGATGACGATAACGAAAACGATGATGATGATGATGATGATGTCGACGGCCTGGGCGGCGGTTTCGGAACACGCGGAACCCGTGACCTGATAACAGACTCTGTTACCAAATTTTCCAATGAATCACACCTCGAAAGCCTCGGTAAGTTGTCGATTTCGACAAGTATCGATTCTTTCGAGTTTGATTCCGTGTAACAATGGTTGTCGTAGGTTGTCTGATTCATGTTTTTCGCGACATTTGAGAAAGTATGTCCGCGTTTCAAACTCTTAATCATATTCGATTTCCCTGAGATATCCATCAACTGTTGAAACTGAAACCTGTGCGACGCACCACCACCCTCCGGTTGTAATTGTATTCTCTTCTCGTACTCATTTCTCTGTTCGGTTAGTTTCAAATGCAGCATTTCAACTTCTTGTCTTAATCTTTCGTTTTCAGCTTCTAAACACTCGATTTTCTTACCCGAACGATTAAGCTCTAAATCTTTTCTAGAGATCTCGTTTTCGAGAACAGGGAGAATCGCGACCGACTCCTTGAGCAGTTTCTGCTCAAGAAGTTCGGTCCTTAACCGCGATTCTCGCTCTCTTAACTGTTCTACCAAATGCAATAGCTCCGTAACATCAGGTGGCTTCGGCTGGACTTGTGCTGATGATCTTGGAAAATACACACCAAATGACCTCGAAAACATTGCTCCTTTTTGTGGCACTTTCCCACTTCCACCACCACTAGTATGTGAAGCAGATGGAGATGGAGATGGAGATGGTGATTTTTGGATACCCATTGCTTGTTTAACTTTTCCGGTCACCATGAAATCTATCAGCTGTATCTATATCTATATCTATATCTATATCTATATCTATATCTATATATGTTATAATAATAATGGTATATGTGTTTATGGTTTCATTATGGGGGGGTGGTGTGTTGATAGATAGGAATAAAGTTTCTCCACAGAAGTCGTTGTTATGAGTTTAACCAGTGAGAATGGAAGAGATAGAGATAGAGAGAGACCAAATGAAAGAAAAAGGGCTAAGGTTTACTGGTTGTGTTGGAAGGTAGTAGTGAAAGAGAAAATAGTATACTAAATTAAAATATTAAATGAAAAATAAATAAAAAAATAAAAAATAAAAAGAGGACACGAATGACGAGGAACGGTCTTCTGTTGGTTGTTGGTTTTGAAATATTTGAGGAAAGTTTAATAAATAGGAATTTAATTAGATATATAAAAGAGGGGTAAGTATTTAATTGTTACTACGCGCCAAACATATTTTGAACTTTGATTTCTTTCTCTCTTTTTTTTGAGGAGAAAATATTTGGTTATAATTATTGCCTTTGTTTACTTTTCTTACCTTTTACCTTTTCTTTCCTTCTTGTCGATGGATTTTGAAGTTTAATTTCTAATTTATTGATTTTGATATTTTTGTAATAAGTGATGCAAGGTTAGTTTATTTTAAGGGAAAATGATATATGATGTTAACATCATCTAATTTAGATGATGTTTTCTCACATACTCAATCACATCAATTTTTACACATGTCAAAAAGTCCCCCATTAATTTTAATATTTTATGGTTTGTGAGAGCAACATCATTTAACTTATATGATGTTAACATCATCTAAGTTATCCCCTTATTTTAAATGCGACTTTAAATGTAGTTAATTTTTATTTGAAAATGACAAAAAAAAAAGCATTGTATGTATTTATAACTAGACGGAAGCCCGCGCGATGCGGCGGAGATGGTGGTAGTGGTGGTAATGGCGGCGACGGGTGATGCAGGCGGCGACGACGATCGGTGGTGGGGTGGTGGTAGCGGCGGTGGCGGCGACAGGTGGTGGCGGCGGCGGTGGCGGTGTGGTTATTATTGTAAAAATAATTGATGTAAAATGGGTAGTGTAGTTATTTTAAGGGTTGAGGTATGTATGTTGTAAATAAAAGTTATTTTAGGGGGTTGAAGGTTGTATATTGTAAATAATTTCATTAAGGGTATTATATGTATATTAGGTAGAGATATTTAAATTAGTTAATAAATGATAGTGATAGTTTAGGAAGTTCAGTAGGCTTTTTTGAGAAAAGAAGGAGGGGGTTCCTCCTTTATTAAGGAGTATAGATAATAACTAGATTATTATTCCGCGTAATACACAGTTAAATATATATAATTAATGATATGTCAATGATTCATAATATTATACATTTCCAATTATAGAAATATTAAAAATGATAATGTTATCATATTTACATTTATTTGTTGATTATTGAAGTCATCATGAGAAGATGATCAGTTTATATATAACAATAACACATTCTTTTAAATAATATGAGTAAAATTGTATTTCATATTAGGGTTAAGTGCAAATTTCATCTCTGTGGTTTTCAAATAACGGTTTTTCATCCCTGCCGTTAACTTTTGTTTTTTTATCCCTGTGGTCGAATTTCCGTTAAATCTACTCGTCCATGTCGTTAAGTCCCCCTACGTGCAAATCACGTGAGGGGTATTTTTGTCATTTCAACATGCTTCATCTTCTTCAAACAACAAAACCAGAACTTTCTTCATCTTCATCTTCAACCTCAAATCTAAACAATCCAACTACAAATCTAAAACAAAACTCAAATCAAAAGTAAATTAAATCCAAACAATTTAACTACAAATTTAAATCCAAACTCAAATTAAAAACCAATCAATAAATTGAATAATTATTTTAAACAAATATTAACACAAAAGGTGATTAAGAACAATGAAAGACTTATACTGAGTTAAAAGGATGTATGAAACATGACATCTCCATTCATTGATATCTCTAACAATTTTAATTCAAAATCAATTTCCTTATTCATCTTCCACATCTTCACACACTTTTTATATGCAATACAAATAAATATATTCCCCAAATAATATTCATACACACATATATGTTCAGATCTTATCAACAAAACAAAGAATCATTTAAACGTTATCAACAAACTAACAAAATTTGGCATGGTTATTTAGAAAAAACAAAAAACAAAAATATTCCATTAAAATAAAACCAAATTTTACATTAAATTAAAAAACAAACATTATTAAAACAATACATTTTAAAAAAAGAACACCACTACTCGTCAACTTCAACAATTAGATTTAGGCTGGCAATGTGTTCCGTAATATCACTACGCAATGTATAATGCGTCTCAAAAACAACCGATGCTAAAAATTCAAACCTGCCTCTAGAATCAGACGATAATGAATCTGTTGGAAATAGGTATGACGAAATGATTAGATTGGAACTTTCGTTGTCAGACATTTTTGCTATTGTTGAAAAAACTAAAATTTTTTTTATAAAACTGGGTGTTTTGGTTGAATATTATAATAAGTGATATAGATGTATATATAGATGAGAAAAGGGTATAAATTTTATATATATAAAAAAAAACAAGCACGCTCCTCGAAAGCTTTAAAAAAAATAGTCAAAGCACACATCCCAACACACCCTAACGTTCCAATCAATCGGCACCACCATGCCGATGCCGCAACTTGCTGATTTGTAAGGGGCGGTGATGCCGCGTGACGATGTATAACAACCATAATACTGTATTAATAATTGATAGACTTAAGTATTAATTTAATTTAAATCACTTACTGATACGCCTTCCTTTAATTTTGATCATCTAATATATAGGTTAATAAAAAAAAAATAACTAAACATTTTAGTATGCCGATAATTTATTTGTGTAATTAAATTAAAAATCAATCATTAAATGGTATTATTTATAGTATTTATGACAATGACAATTTTTATATTGTATTAACCGCGAGTTAAAGAAAAAAATTGACAAAGTATAATCGTAAAAGAGTTAAAGATGTTTTGACTCATTTTTTGGTCAAATATGACATCATCAAAATTAATAAATGGTTAGATCATTAAGAATGAAATCATCCAATGATAAAAACTTAACCAAGAGCTATTTTAAGTTTCTCTTTTATTAAAAATTAAAAATTAGAGATGTAATCGAGAATGGCTTACGATATATTGGTTTTTCATGATTATCAAAGCAATAACTGAAGTTGATAATTACGATACTTGATCTCTCAAATATATTAAAGGAGAATGTTAAATACAGCCCTAAGGGTTATAGTTAACGTGCATAAAAAATTATATCTTTCATATCAAAAGCTCACTCCCTAAATGGCAAGTGTAAAACTATCTATCTATTAACTAAAACAGGGTTCTGAAAAAGCCACTTGGCACCTCCAGAACCCACCTAAAAATATTTTCCCGTCTCTCTCTCTTCATTTAATATATTTCTTTCTCTTTTTTTATTAAATCTATTATTTAGGTTTTTCATTTCCATTAACATTATCATTTAATTTAATTATATTTTTAAGATTTTCCTAATAAATAAAGGTTATCACATAATTATTAATTTTTCTATTATTTCAAAAAAAAATTAATTCATTATAACTTTTAAATAATTATTAGGTATAATTGTACCTGCATGATACACGTTGGTGAATAATTTATCAAAATTTTAAAAGCTTAAAATAACTAAAATGTTGAGTGACAACACACAGCGAAGGATGATGGTGTACGGCTTCGTTAACCGCTGTATTAGAACGGTTTTCAGTGGTAGTGTATGTATTTTATTAAATTTTATTTTTGACTTTATAGATAAATATTATAAAAAAAATGGGTAAATGGGGCAAAACTTCCTCTGGGCGCCCTAAGACAAACCAGTGGCAAACCCACCTAAATGAATTGGTCGTATAGATAAATGTTATACATATTATTTTAAACATATTAATTGTTGTCGAAGTTATTTTATTGTTGAAATACATACGACTTTTATATTATATGATTATTATTATTACTACATCTTTTAATATATGACGTTTATTATTGTAAGCTTTTTTTATTAAAAAAAAAAAAATTACAAAAATACATTAAGTACATTGCATTTTTTATATTTCATATACAATATAAAACTTTGCTGTTTTTTACTCATTTTGTTTTGGTTTTTTTATATTATTCTTATGTTGATTCGTGTTAAAAAATTTATTAAATATGATATGATGACATCATTTAAGTTTTTTAAAGATAATATATGACTACTTTTTGTCACCTACCATTTAAACATTTTTATGTGTTTTTTTGCTTTGTTCCTAACTAATTTCAATTTTTTTTTATTTAATTACAATGTTTAGTTTGTCACCTACCATTTAAGTTTACTCTATTTTTTATTTTATATTGTTGTGATTTGTTAAATTATTTTTATAACGATATGTTGAAACTACCCATCCATCGAACGGGATCTAAAACTAATAAAAACAACAAAGCAAAGTGTTAAGTAAAACAAAATAAGTTTGTATACGTGACTCGTGATTATTCAATGAAAGTTGCCATTTAAATAAAAAAAGTAAAACAAAATAAGTGCTTTAATTTTCAATGTTAAATTCTTCATTAGTTAAAAAGGTACAAAGAGTAATTCAGAAACAAAGTATATAAACATATTAAAAAATAAAAACATTTAAGTATCTAACACTTAGTTTTGCCAATGTTTAAAGTGGGGTAAATGTTTTTTGAATACTTAATGCAAATTGTCTTAATAGTCAAGAGATATTTACAAAATTGATAGATTCCTCGTGGGAATGAACTTCATGAACAAATGGCCCCGGGCCTGTCTTAGGCAGGGGTGTTCAAAACCGGATATCCGAAATTTCGGATATCCGAATTTCGGATATCCGAAAATTCGGATAGTGGATTTGGTCATCCGAAATCCGAATCCGAAATTTCAGATATCCAAAAATCGGATATCCGAAAATTCAGATTCGGATACCGGATTATCCGAATATCCGAAACATAACTTAATGTTAGAGAATCAAGCCCCAATTTGGTTTATATTTCCGACCAAACACACACACACAGATGAGAAAGAGTTTAAGAAAATCAATGGAGTCAAATGTGTATGGATATACTAGTAGCAGTAGTAGTAATTCATTGTTGTTGGGTTATTCCAACAAACAACCAAATAATAATAATAATAAGTTGAAGAAGATGAAGAAATCAACATTCATTTTTTATAATAATAATAATCTGAATAAACAACAATTGAGAATCAAATTATTCCAACGAACAACTTCAACCTCCTCAAATGGTGTCAAATCGATTTTAAATAATTCATCTACTGTGGAAATCAAAACTAATAATGCACAAGAAGAAGAAAAGGAGGGGACTGTGAAACCTGTTTAAGTGTTTATGTACCTACTCCTTTCTTTCTTTCTCTCCGTACCCCTCACAGCAGGTTTGTTCTTTCCTTCTTATTACCCAATTTTATTATGTATCGCCATATATATGACAAATAAGCAACCTAAATATATAGTACATTTACACCATTAGTCCACCAGGAACTTGGCCCAAGCCCACACAAGTATATTTGTATATGTAATTTTCGGATATTCGGATTATCCGAATATTCGAAATTTTTGGGATATCCGAATTTTCGGATAATTTCGGATCGGGTTTTCGGATATTTCGGATTCGGATTTTTTGAACACCCCTAATGTTACATGATAACCGTCCTAATAATTAACTTTTAAGTACCCTTGTATGTGTATCGAAAGATTAAAAGTAGGTTACCACATGTTAGAACATTGTAAAAGTGTCCTAATATGTTTTTATTAGGACGTTATTTGG
>JAOEHQ010025060.1:2737-13976 GCA_025447715.1 Asclepias incarnata
TTTCCCCCCCCCCCCCCCCCCCCTTCTCTCTTTTTAACATACATCTTAGTCACTAAGATGTTATAACAACTGCCTGGCTTATCGTTCTTGGTGTACTTTATTGTCAGAATCTTATAAACAAGATTATTGTCTATGTGAGATCAAGGACTATTGACGGCATGTACTCGTCGATTCATTAGAATTCATGGAATCAGGAGAGGCTTTGTGTATGTACGTTAACTAGTCGTTTGTTAGAAATGCCAGATTAAAAAGTAAAATGCGTTTAAAAGAAAGAGTTGAAACATAAATGCATATGGACAAGGTATTATGTGATGCTCAAGTGCACCATCGGCTTTACAAGGCTCTAATCAACCACATTTGAAACCTTCCGTCCAACTTTTTTCAACGTTAATGCTACGTAGAGTTTAAACATAAATACTACTAAGTACTAACCGATGTTGCTTGGGTTTTTGGACAAAGAATACAAAATCAAGGGACAATTTTTGTAGAGTTAAAAAAGTAAAAACCAGCTCATCATCAATTCATCAAAACACCACGTTGTGCCCCCACACCACCAAACGACACCTTGTTGACACCCACATTTCATCGATCAAAACACAAAATTAAATCAATTCACACACAAATTCTATCAATATATTTTGTCGGTGGGTCTTTTATTTTTTTCAATAAATTTTCCATATAATTAACACCCATTAACAAAACCACCTATTTTCCATCTAAATTTTTGTTATCTTTTTGTAAAATTTTCTTGAAAAAAATGGATCAGTTTGGTGTTTTAGTAGAAAGTATTGGTTTCAAAGCACATGGGAAATCGTCAGCACCATTAGCTGATTTAAAAAACACCCACAAAATCCCAAATTCAAATAGTAATAATAATACAAATGGATTTCCTCAAGATATTGGTATAAATTCAAATAATGATTCAATAAATGTTGATGATCTTGATGGGATTTTTAGATCTAGTAACGGGTATGATTCCAAACCCTCAAAAGGTTCAAACTTTGATGATGTTTTTGGTGGTGGGTCTGGGTTTGTTTCCGGTTTTAATGTATCAAATTCGGGAAGTTTTGATAATGGTTTTGACGATGATGATGTGTTTGGTTTGAAAAAAAGTAGTGTAGGATCAAGTTCTGTTGATCATTTTGATGTGTTGGGGAATAAGGTTTCGTCATCTGTTAAGAAGGCGATTTCAGTTGATGATTTGATTGGGAGTTTTGGAGGAGTGGGTGTGAAACCGAATGAAAATTCGGGTGGGAAGAAAGGGAGTGGGTTGAATTTTGATGATTTGCTTGGGAATTTTAATGGAAACGGGATGAAGTCGAATGGGGTGAAGAAGAATTCGGTGAAAAGGCAAGAAAGTGGTTTTGGTTCTGATGATTTGTTGTCAGGTTTCGGTGTGGAAGACTTTTCGAGTAATGGGTATGTGATCCTTTGTTTTGGTTTTAGCTGCAGAGTTTTGTTTATTTGCTTGTTTGAATTATGCATGAATAGTGAAATGATCAGATTTGGTATTAAATCAGTATTGTATATGACTAGAAAGTAATTTAATATGATTTAGCTTATGTGGTCATTCTGCACTGTTTATTATAGCATTTATAGTAAGTTTGTTAGATAACGTATGGCAGCTACTTCAATTGTGCTCAGAGAAGTAAGTTTCTGACTGTAGTTAGAGTGTAGTTTGCTGTAACTTATCGGAAGTTAGAAGTTTAGGTTCAAGCGGATTGTGGTGATCTGAGCCTGAGAATTTTGTATCAATGAGCGGAGTAACTCGAAATGCATCCACTTTTATAATATTTTATTCCTTGAGAGTTAAGGATGAGCGGAATTTGTAGACGTTTTCTTACTTGTTACAGAAATGAAATTGATTAAAAATCTCGTCTTGTCTTGCTCGTGGATTGAGTTTTAAGTTTCGATTCAAAGCATATGTATGTAGTTTTTTACCAACAAGGAGTTGCCCTAGTGGTAAGGCAAGCACTTGGTGACCCTAAGGTCCCAAGTTCGATCCCCACTTTGCCCATTCCTTTAAGGTACCCGTTACCAATGAAGCCTAGGCCCACATGTGAAGTTCTAAAGACGCAGGTTCGATTCTTCGGGGTGCCCAGATCATGTGGGGATTAGGATGAAGGTATTGAACCGGCATCATAAGACTCATACGGGGTGAGTCAATGAGTATCCAATTGTGGTACCGGGGCTAGGGTTCCCCCCATTACCCTTTTTTTTTTGTGTATGTAGTTTTGAATTTTGAGTTTTGGCTCGTTACATTTTTTTACAAAACTTTTACTTTATATGGTTAATATACACATGGTTGAAACTATTGTTATATGTTGTATATATGTCATATATAATTGGTTACATTTTATGTTTTCTCTGTCAATCTTAGAACTTAGAAGCAATACTTTTCTGATGTGTTCTGCTGTGGGGTTTGCCAAAATAAGAAGGGATGCTGTGCGTTTGTGATGATATTATTTGGGTTTATCGCTTAGTTTGTTAGCCAAGGATATTTTCATTTTTAGGCACTTTTTGTTCTTGAAGTAATATGAGGATTAGCATTCATCATCGATACAAGTAGTGTCATGCTGAGCTTGTTAGATCTAATGGCATATCCTTCACACGATCTTACTAAAGTAGCTAAATACATATAAGTAGGAGAACTTTACAGCTTGACTTCCCACGATAAGGCTCTATGTGAAATAGCTATATCCAGCAATAGGATATTTCTCTTTCGTGTCCTTATTACATTTGGATATTTAATTTGAGTGCATCAGATCACGTGACACGAAAGAGGAATATCCTATTTGTAATGTCTTTCTCCACACATCCATGGATTTTGTTTTAAAGCTTGTATGATTTTGTATTTGTAATATACTAGAAATTTGGCTGCATACTTATATGTTTTATATTGGCGACATAGTTCTTTTTACGTTTAACACAACCTAAATCCATCCATTGGAGGTGGCAAAATGGCAACTTGGTAGCAGGCCAAAATCGGTTGGTGTGAAAATGATTAACTTTTGTATGCTTCAAAACATGCCATGTTGGGTCTGTTCGACTGTCACATACCTTGTCTTCACTTTATTTATATTCTATTAATAATAAATGTTTCAGAGGTGATTAACAAAACAATATCATTACATTGATTATCTGATTTTTGAAATAACAAGGTTTAGGAGGCTTTATGCATTTGAATACATTTTGGGTTACTTTCGGGACTTTTGACCAGTTTATCCTTAAACAGACCAAATTTGTCACCTCCACCATCCATACACCAATAAATGCAGTTCAAATCAGTTGGTCAAAAAATGGATTATTGAACACTGTTACATAGTTCTATTCTTGGGTAAAGGAGGGCAGTACCTTCAGTAAACTTTGTTTTAATTAGTTCTATAGCTTGAATGATTGAAAAGGTAGATCACTAGCTTACTAAAATACAGCTTGACCTATTTTTATGTGGCGTGACCTTACGTCATTTGATTAATCATCTGGGTGACAGATTTTTGTTCATATATACAGAAAGAAGTCAGAAGCAAAACCCGCTCCCCAATCAGCCAGATCATTTACGGCTTCAGCAGAAGATCCCTTTGGAATGTTTGAGAGCACACAGGAAAGCTCTAAAGCAAATTATGGAGCTTCAGTTGTTGATGATTATCTAGATACAATGTTTAGCCCAGGCACCGGTTCAAGCACCAGACCAAGTCAGACCTCTTCATCCGAGGTGAACACAAAAATGCCATGGAATTTATGCTATATGACAAGGATGTTTGGATTTAGGTTTTGTAATTGATAATCTTATTCTGAAGTCGTAATAGTCGGTATTTAATGTTTGGATAAACGAATTCTGCTTCTATCTGAAGTAGTCTCATACTTGCTGCAACAATACTGATTAAAGGGTATGGCACAGTTAACTAAATGAATAATTTTTTAACCCTGATATTAGAGACAATTACTTCCATATCACAAGAATGTCCTTTTTGGTCAATTTATTGCTTATTTCGTAAACAAAAATGCTCTTTCCTCCTACAAATTAAACCTACAAATCCTCCTACACATACATGTCACTCATCCAAATAAGTTTAAATAAGTGGGACTTTCTTTTAAGTATATTGGATGAATGACATGTGTGTGTAGGATGATATGTAGGTGGATATAGCAAAACTCTTTCCTAAATAATGTAACACTCAAACAAAAGCACATCCACTACTATCTTCTAGGCTGTTACCGTTCCAGCCTATATTCTGATTTTCTATAATCACGTTCAACGTGCATATTCAAACACCCTCTAACGTGAGGGGTAAAGTGTACAATTGCCTAATAGTTATTGAAATTTCTGTATTTCAGGATTCAGTTTATGATGCTCTTTTTAACAACAATGTTGTTCCGAAAGCAGAGAAGAAGACTTCCACAAAGAGCTCATACAACACAAATAAGACATCTTCAATGCCAACTAGTACTGATGATTTCTCTTATCTCTTTGGAATGGGAGGTAATAGGATTTCAAGATTCCTTGTCAAGATATGTATCAGGACCTTTTTTAAGAGGCGGTGATTATGACTTGTTTACTTATTAATGGGTCAAAACCGTCAATGTTGGTTGTGTTCTTATCTCAAATGTGCCAAATAAAAGAAATTAGCTACAAGGGAAATGAGTCTAATGGTTAAAAGTCCTAAAAAGTCTGTTTAATGCTTACAACCTTTCCGGATTGTTTTATATAAAGATTTTAATGCTTATATTAATTGATATTGTTTTTGTAGTTAATTTAAACACGCCAATTGTATTAAAAATGGACAAATAACTGAATAAGTATTTACGAGTCAAAGGGCCCTTGTGTCTGTACAAAGATGGTCCGTTTCTCAACTAAAGCCTGTTGCCCAACCTGACATAACCACCTTTTTTGCCATCTCTAGCCCCTTTTCACTGCAGTTGATTAATGTGATACTTGTCTTTGTTTGTTATATCCAAAAGATGCCCCTCCATCAGGAGAATTCAAGGAAATTAAAGGGGAAAGTGAAGAAAGAAGAAAAGCCAGATATAACCATCACATTACAACCCGGGAGCGAATGGTATTTATTTAGATTTACCTGCAATTTGGTTGTCCTTTTACAATTTGGTGTACTTTTATTTTCCTGTCTTCTCTAGTAGGTATGGTTGCAGATTTTCCAAAAAGAAAGTAGAGTTTGGTTGTCATGTCTCATTGAATCCTGGGCTTTCTTGAATGTGCTCTTAAGATAATCTTGCACTTAGACAGATATTTTGATAAAGTCCTATATCTCTCTGTAATGATCATGGAACCATGACGATTACGACTCTATTGATGGTTAAGGGATCAAGGGAAACCCGGTACTGCTTGTAGAAAAAGGAAAACACTATATATTTGGTTTACACCTAAATATTCTAAACTGAATTAATGACAAAACCATTGACTTTAAAAGAAATAAGATGTTTTAAATGATCTGAATATAGTAATTAGCACATGTTTACTTAACAAAATTAGGTATAGTGAAGAATGTACGGAATTGTGGCTAGGCCTTGTCAGATATAAATTTTCCTAATATATTCCTATGAGACCAAGGAAAATCGATGCCAATTTGCATTTTGATAGATATATTAAAAGATATTTCATGTTGCAAGTTTGAAAAAAAGTTTCTCTAGGCCCGTTATTGATTTTTTTTTTCTTCAGCTATAACTTTGATGGAAGGTGCTTGATGAATAAGTGTGTGATTGATATCCCTTACCAAGGATTTCAAAATGGTTGAATATTCATGATCATTGTGAGGATGGATGTAAGACTCAATGCTGTGAAGGATGTGTTCGTATAAGTTTAACAAGTATAATGAGCATGTGAGCCGTAGCAAAAGCATTAAAACAAATAAATAGCACATTAGGACGTATCCTGATGTATTCTTATAGAGTATTTTTCATGATCATCTATTCATCTTGACTAATAGCTAGCCAACAATTACCTATTATGAAGGATGCAATGAAACTCTAACGTATATACTTTTTATAACCGGTCAAATGTTCTGTTTGAGTATTAATTCTTAATGTTCTAGCTTACTTTTTATGTTCTTTTTCTGAACCACCTTTAAAATGTCTTGTTAGATTAAAGCACTGAATGAGAAGAACAAGCGTGATCTTCAGGCACAGCGAGAGCAAGATGAAAAGCATGTAAGCACGTGTACTTATGATAGCTTTATGAAATCTTGGGGTTCCCAAGTCCCATTGAGTTTTGATGAAATTGTTAGGTTTAAAACTTTAAATAAAGGTTTCAGTGATTTATTTTCTCGTATATTCTTGGGCATATGAAATTAGCTCTTTACTATACTACCTATTTGTGTTTCCAATATTTACTTAACTTTGCTGAGTTTTCGAAAACTTTTGGTACAAAGCAGCGAATTTTCTAACTTTATAGATAGAGGTGCCTATTTCAAATGCGTCTGTTTGGGTTGTGCTGTATCACAATGGGTGAAATGAGCAACCAGAAATGTTAAGCTAAAAGGAGAATGGGTCAAATGGGTTGAAAGTCTTTTAAGTATATTTTTATGCATACTGCCTCTTAAATCGGTTTATTCAAGAATTAGATCATAATTATAATAATGCTGCTTTTGTAATAATAATTCAAGCATTCATTATTTGTATAAATTGGACAAAAGAGTGTTTGTGGGTCAACCGAAGCTAAACCATACTATCAATCCACCCATTTCAACCGAATCCAGTTGACACGTTAACCAACCGATAGAATCCAACCCTATTGCCTCGTGTAGTACAAACAAATCTACTGGTACAGCTAATATAAACATACTGAATGCTAAGACTTACGTTTTGGACCAATACGTGTGCGAGTTAGTTTTTTCCCCCAAAGCTAGTCCTATTAATAGCAATGTACTTCATTCTCTTTTGGCATGCCCATGATTTCACAAAGGATACACATCACATGGAGGCCCATAGTGTATATCCTACATTCCTACATGCCACTCTAAGAATGCAATGCTTGTCTCTTACATTTGTACATGTACCATAATTTTTCAGAGGGTTGGCGCAACTCTAGAAGGTGATATAAAGCGCTGGGCTGTTGGAAAAGAAGGCAATTTGCGTGCACTATTATCTTCATTACAAAATGTACGTTTTCAATCCATCATTTTGTTTCTTATATGAACTTTTTAATTTTTTTTCTCATGCATCTAAATTTCATCAGTTGCTTTTATATTGCTATATAGTATAATGTCTTTTGTTTACATTTTTTTTAAATATTTTCTTTCATTGGCATTTGTATGACTGTTATATGAATATATGTCATTCTCTCATGTACAGATACTTTGGGCTGGAAGTGGGTGGCAGTCAATTTCATTGACTGATTTGATTACATCCACAGCAGTTAAAAAGGCTTATTACAAGGCAACTTTATATGTTCATCCAGACAAAGTGCAGCAAAAAGGGGCCACCGTTCAACAAAAGTATATTGCAGAGAAAGTTTTTGATCTTTTGAAGGTAAGCCACTACCAATACTGATAGAAAATTGTTGTTTTAGAAGTTGCAATAGCAACCCATTTACCTATCAACGCGTCATATTGGGTTATATATATCGTTGATTAGTTAAATGCATTAAACTAAAAACTTTAACCAAAACAGACACCGGCCAAATAGGTTGAACGGGTTCAAAATCATCCAATGTGCATTCAAATACATAAGTACATTCTAATTTTTTTTTTAAAGTGGTTAGAATATCTTTGTAATAAAGTAGTTTTATGATCTTATTTAAAGCCTGTCCTGAGCCGGGCTTGTTCTGACCCGCTACCTCTAGTTTACCACCTCTATAAGTTTAATGGGGATAGTATGTGCACTGCAGCAGTGCACATCAAATGCATTGCTTCTCTCACATAAATTTTTCTTTTTCTTTCTATTTCATCACGTGTGGTGGGTGCGAGGAATCACCTGCAGTACAGATGATTTCGCCAAGCTTAATATATGTGACAGTTATTTTGCACTAAAAAGACAGCACTTCTGCATCTAACTGATATTGATGCCCATTTTTTACTTTGAATATTAAACAACCTACATTTCAACTCAACAACTTTCTAAGGTAGGAAAATTTTACGAAAATAGTTTTCTGAGGGCAGAATATGTTGTCCATTTCATAAAAACTTGCAGCATTTAATTAAACACGACTTGAAGAAAGTGTGAATATTATTTGAGTTTGTAGGATGGCCTCAGAAAAAATACTAGGAGTTGTAAATCGATGCCATCATGAATTTGACATGTTGGGCAATAACTAGTTTGATTTTAAAACGCTCAATTTTCAAATAAAATAACAAATACTTAATATTTTCAGTACAATATGCTCATGGGAAGACCTACACGGTGAAAAAAAGAAGTATAATTTGTTTTCTCCGACGTGTTCATCTTGATATTGTTTTGATAGTGGTGTGTTTCTTTTGATCTGATTAATTCATAATTTTTTTTGGACATGTTTTAATAGGAAGCATGGAATAAATTCAATGCTGAAGAATTTAAGAAACAATGAGGTGTTTTTTTCTTAGTACCTGTTCTAGCAACGTTGATGAAGCCACGAGACAAGTTTCAGCTGTATAATAGTGCCACATGAGTTGTTTTTTGGACAATTGTACTTGAGATTTAATCAAAGTAATACGAGAGTTCTGTATATGAGTGGCAAAGCTACTTGATGTATCATTAGCAAGTTTATATCGGTCTATTTATTTGTACAAAATTATATAGACATGTCATGTTGTTTGTCGTTGGGTACGATGTTTTCATTTTGTGACAACCCCATTCTTTGATTCAAGTGTTGTATGAGTGACTTCTAGCAAGTAATATATTGGTTTGTAATACCAGGTAGGCAAATGGTTTAGTATTTAAAATATTTTTGTCTCTAACTTCAAGAAAAAAAATATACTCCTATATTAAAGTGAAAAATTACCCAATAAGAATTTACCATATCTGGGACATGTAAAATCCAATTTTCGTCCTAGATATTTAAAATGTGCATAAAAAAAAACACTTTTGGACGTAAAAATATTTGTATAAATGCCACACTGGCAAAAGTTGATATCGTTAACTAGTTACTCACGTGGCAAAGTACGGGGTAACCACCTCTTTTATTAAATGGGAGGATTTCGCCGATATTGAGTCGACTAATAGTATTTTTATGAAAATCTTCCTAAAATGGTAAATACGATATGGTGAAAAAAAATGAATCATTTTTTATAGTATTTGTAAGAGGATATAATACCTGTTAGAACAAATATGATTGTCAGGTTTTTTTAATTTAACTCTTTTGTTATTTCATTGTGAGTGGAAAAACAAGAGGCTGCCTGTTTGTTGGACACATCATTTACCTTATTTTTAAGGGTCTTGCTAAATACAGCCCTAAGAGACAAGGGCTGTAGTTAAGGTGCATAAAATAGTTGTACACTTATCATAAAATTCAGGGGGTGGACTTTTGATATGGAAGGTACAATTATTTTATGCACATTAACTACAGCCCTTAGGGCTGTATTTAGCATTTTCCTATTTTTAAACCTTCTGTTTTAGCATTTATTCGAGTTTTGTGTTGAAAATAAACGTAGAAATTAAAAGCTGGTGACCTTTCATTCCCTTGTACATCAAACATACTTTATGTGTCTTTTCTTCCAACAAAAACATGGAACTCTTGATTACTTTTTTCAACCTTTTTTAAGGGTACCGGTGGGATCTTGATGAACAGATATCTCACATATTTTCATCCTTTTTGTAACACCCCACTAGTGACGAAAACGTAAGATGCAACTCAAAGGACATTACACATGGATCTACATGTTGTTCATATAAGGTTACAATTTATACAAGATAGTCAAGAATACAACAAATAAATCCCATGCAAGAGAAGATATTCCGCCTCATACCTTTTAGTCTTATGAATGGCAAAGTTAATGGAATCTATTCTTTTGTTTTTCACAATCTTTTCTTACTTTATATCTTGCACTTTACTTACAACAATTGGCACGTCTTGTATATGTCACAATTTACAAACACGCATTGAATCCAAACATTTCATTTCATTTTCTACAACATTTACATTTGAATCCTAAACATACGTTTAATAACCAAAAAAACAGGGTACACCTAACACAACAATCAAGACCACAACACATTTTTTTGTAGAAGACATATTTTTACTCCATTTTCTTCAAGTCCAACTGCATACACAAACGTTCATTCTCCCTTTTTAGATCCAAATTTTCCATTTCCATTTTTGATTTGTAAAGAGAAAACTCATTTTCCAATTGTTGCAACATGTCCTTATTCTTCGTATCTTCAATAAATTGACTCTTTTCTTGATGGTTCAACCTCCAATACAAGTCATACAACACTTCTTTATAACTATCATTTTCAATTTCAAGATCGACCCAAAAGAATTTCACACATCTCAAATCTGGATTCTGATGATAAATCAAATTAAAAAGGGCAGAAATTACAAATGTGGCATAAGAAAAAGTGAAAATCACTGTAAACATACCATTGAGTAAGGACACAATAGAAAACCTCTTGCAGGATTATTGTTGCAGCATGTCCTTATTCTTCCTATCTTCAATAAATTAACTATTTTCTTGCTGATTCAACCTCCAATACAAGTCATACAACACTTCTTTATACCTATCATTTTCGATTTCAGGATCGACCTAAAAGAATTTCACACATCTCAAATCTGGATTCTGATGAGAAATCATATTAAAAAGGGCAGAAATTGCAAATGTGGCATAAGAAAAAGTGAAAATCACTATAAACATACCATTGAGTAAGGGCACAATAGAAAACCTCTTGCAGGGTTATTGTTGCAGCATGTCCTTATTCTTCCTATCTTTAATAAATTGACTCTTTTATTGCTGGTTCAACCTCCAATACAAGTCATACAACACTTCTTTATACCTACCATTTTCGTTTTCAGGATCGACCCAAAAGAATTTCACACATCTCAAATCTGGATTCTGATGAGAAATCAAATTAAAAAGGATAGAAATTGCAAATGTGGCATAAGAAAAAGTGAAAATCACTGTAAACATACCATTGAGTAAAGACACAGTAGAAAACCTCTTGCAGGGTTATTGGAGGTCCACAACGTTCGCAATTTCAATGGTTGATTACAATTACAATGTGAAGGGAGGTGGATGTTAGATGATGAAGACATATAAATTTTAGGGTTCATAAAATTTGGGGGAAAAAAGGAACGGGGGAGACAGTGGCGGAACGT
>JAOEHQ010025071.1:0-13974 GCA_025447715.1 Asclepias incarnata
TGTATGCAAGTATTTTGAAAACAAATGTTTCATGTGATAGTTGGTGAACAAATGTACATAGATAGTCATATGAACATATGTAAGCAATTATATAGTGAATGATAAATGATTTTATTAAAATACCCTTTTAATTTTAATTTTAAAAAGTTCCTAAAGGTTCCTGACCTTTTAAGGGTTCCTAATATAACCTTTCCATATATATATATATATATATGAAAACAGTTTGATATAAAGCAAAAATAATAATAATAATAATAATTAAGTCTTTATAACTTATACTATTGACGATGTTCTTAGTTTTCAAGGTGATGACACTTTCATAGATCATATTTTTGCAGTCTTGAAGCAATTATAAATTCGTACTTTTTTAATTTTCTGTTGTGATATATCTATAGAAAGTAATTTTACCATACATGTTCGAATGATTTCTTTTGTGTAAATTGTAGCATTTAATTTGAATTTTTACTAAAATCTACTATGATAAATGATAATTTAAAAACCTTGGGATAATTAATAAACAAGTTTCCAGATGGGCTTGTTCATCCCCGCAGCCTATAAATCTATAATATATCATACTAATAATATTAAAGTTACGTGAAGAAATAAGAGGAAAATAAAAATAAAAAAACCTAAAAAGAATCATAAAAAAGAAGAAAAAGAAGACATAACAAATGAAGTCCAAGGAGCCATTTGGTTTCCATAATATATGAGAAAATAAAATTTAGAATTTCTTATGTTACCTAACATGACAAAAAAGAAATTTCAAATTCCATTCGACCAAATTCCCATGTATCCTCGGAACCAAACAGTCCCCAAGTCTTTTAAAGAAAAAGAAAGCACAACAAAAAATCTCATGTTCTCGAATGATTTATTTAAAGAAAAGAAAAGAAAAAAAAAAGAAGAAGAAAAGTAGATCGAAAAGAAATGAAATGGAGGATTGCATTTTTTTTTGCTTTCCAATCATTCCATTTTTAAGATGAAAATTTATAAAGCAAAAACCATTGTATTATGTCACCACTTCTTTTTAAAATTAATTTTCTTTCTTTCTTTTAAAATCAACTCAAGAACACACTTAAAGTTTTTTCGTTTCCTTTCTTTTCTTTCCTAAATAAAACTTAAGAACGTGTCGACCATACTGCAATTTCAGATATGGTTTTTCTAACTTGTGCCTTATGGACACTTGTTAGAAGTGTTTAATAAACTCATATGTTTCCATAGAAACCAAAAAATCATGCTAAAAATGGAAAGTTTTGACTTATTTAATATGTATCAATTACAAATTTAAGTTATAAAAAGAAACATTAAGATCAATTAATACTTTTTAAGAAGTACCTAAAGGACACTAGCTAGAAAACCCTTTTCAGATAAGCTTGGACGCTTACATTGTGTTTAATTTCCTATGGTACTACTTGTTCCAAAGTCTAGTTAAGTTATTTAAACATTTCATTTAAGACCATCTTTAACAATTCACCTTCAAATTCAATACCCCACAATATTTCACAGTATCCACTCTATATCCAATCAAAAAAATAAAACACAAAATAAATAATATAAAAATAAAAATAAACCCGACTTACATCCTTTCACTTAAATGAATCGTCTTCTTCCATCACTTATAGTACTAAGGCAGTCAATACTCGACTCAACCCATAACCTGACCTAAAATTGACCCTAAAAAAACCAGGTTAAGGTTGTGAAATCTCGACCCGCCAACCCACTAACCTAATTTTTTTTTGTTGGGTGCGGGTTGACCCTTTGGGTTAACACGTCAACCAGCCAACCCGTCAATATTTTAAGTGTTTATAAATTTTTTTAACAGGTCAACTCACCAACCCATTTGACCCGCTAACCCGACAGCCAACGACCTATTGATCTGAAATCAAACCACCAACCCACAACTCATATAACCTGAAATCTACCCGCCAACCCACCAACCCATTTGACTCACCAACCCGAAACTTGACCCGCCAATCCGATTTTGTTTAGGTTGGTGGGTTAGGTTCGGGTTGACAGGTTGTGGGTCAGAGTTAAAATTTTTGACCTGAAACTTTTAATGGGTTGGTTTAGGGTCAGAAATTTTCGACCAGTCAACCTACCAACTAAACCCATTTACAGCCTTATATAGTACTTAATTGTTCCCCCTTTCATCCTATCGTTACCTACCTTTACAAATGGTAACAAAGCAACAGTGGGGGATTCTTATCCACCCAATAAAGCATCTAACTAAATTATAGCTTCCTTCATCAACTAATAATAGAGTTAATTACAATTTTCGTCCCTGTCGTCGTCCCCAACTTGCAGCTTTCATCCCTAGCTTTCATTTATTACACTTTTAGACCAGATTTTTTTGCTCCGTCAACACTTTTAGTCCAAATGACTAACGGACATTAAAAATCCCATCATGTGACTTGCATGTGATGGGTATGTGGTCTTTTCATCACCACTGGACCAAAAGTGTAATTAACTCCACTGCACTTTTTTTTTTTTTTCTTCTTTTTAGCCTTAACCATTATTATTTTATTTTTTTTTGAAAAGTCTTAACCATTATTTCTATTCTTTACTAATATATACATGCCATATGTGACTTTTGTTTCTACAATTTTAAAATAGAGTAATAATAAAAATAGAAGGTAAAGAATAGATCTAAAAATCAGAATGCAAATCTTACCTTCATTGACCACAAAAATGAAAATCAAAATACCCTAAAATCTAGCAATCAAAATCTCCAAGTAAAACTCAAACCTTATTATTATCAGATCTTGGCGGAGATGTCGGTGATTGTGGTGAGACGGAGGTATGTATCTATCATCTATATCGCAGTAGTTGATGAAAAAAATATGGATATAGATCGGATATATATATATATATATATATATGTACATATATTATATCGGATATGATGTTGCTGTTTGTATTATTATTTGATTTTCTGTTGTAGGCATGTATCCAAAATAATGTGTAAAAAGAGAAGAGTGTCGGTCCATAAGTTGAAAAGGAAGAAAGCTTTGTAAGAAAATTTGAAAATGCAAAAAATAAGATAGAAGAAAGATGATTCTCATAAAAGAGATTCCTGAGTGCAGGCCTTTTACATAGAGGTTTTACAGCCATTGGTTTTGGTTTTGGTTTTGGTTTTGGTTTTTGAGTTTTTTTTTTTTAGTTAACCTTGAATTGCTATATGTATTTTATGGTTTATTATTTTTCTTTGAGTTAATTATAATTTTCGTCCCTGTCATGGTACCCAACTTGCAGCTTTCATCCTTAACTTTCAAAAATTACAGGTTTAGTCTAAATTTTTTTGCTCCGTTAACAGTTTTAGTCCAAATGACTAACGGATGTTAAATGAGAAGTCAGATGACCTACACATGATGCGTATTTTGGTCTTTTCATTAGTATAGGACTAAAAGCGTAAATAACTCAACAATTTTTACATCTCATCATCATCATCTGTATATATATATATATATATATATATCTATATCTATATCTATATCAAACATTAAATATAAAAAAAAATAACTCATCAACAACATAAACAAATCAAAAAAAATCATACAAAATCCCAGATTTTGAAAAATCATCATTATCAACAACAGAAACAAATCAAAAATATATATATTATATATATATATATATATATCATCATCATCTATCTATATTTATACATACAAAAAAGAAAAAGAGTTAATTACAATTTTCGTCCCTGTCGTCGTCCCCAACTTGCAGCTTTCATCCCTAGCTTTCATTTATTACACTTTTAGTCCAAATTTTTTTGCTCCGTCAACACTTTTGGTCCTGAGCATTAACGTCCGTTTAAAAAGTAGCCGTGTGCCAGGCACGTGATGGGTATAATGGTTTTTTCCTTACCACAGGACCAAAAGTGTAATTAACTCTAAATCTTTAAGGACCAAAAGTGTAACCAAAAGTTTCATCTATCATTATAATTTATATCTGTAAATCTATATCTATATATCTATCATCATTATCATCATCAATAACCAGAAAAAAACTCTACTAAATCTAGAGATATATCACAAAAAATCTAGAAATATATCATCATTATCATCATCAATAACCAAAAAATCAAAACCAAAATAAAATTAAAAGATCACTACTAAATCTAGAGATATATCATCATCATCACCTGATATATCATCATCATCATCATCATCACCGATGGTAACCATTACGACCGGAAAACCACCATCTCCAGCAACCATTACGACCGCCAACAACCACCACCGCCGAGAACCATCATCTTCAGAAGCTTCTTCATCAGATCTATAAAAATCATATCTTCAAACTTTTTCATCATCATCATCATCATCTCAATTTTCTTTTTCTAAAAAAGAAATAAACTTTTTCCCATATATATATATCTATATATCTATATCTCCGGTTGTAGGGTGATGATGAGAGTGTTGTAGTGGTGGTGTTGGTCATAGTCTTGCGCGATGGTGACTATAATAGGCTGGTTGTGTTGATGGTGGTGATAAATGGTTGTGTTGATGGTGGTGATGAACGGTTTGTGTTGATGGTGGTGATGAAAGAAACTCAGATACATATATTGTATTTTCAGATCTGAATATATATATATATATATATATATATATATATATACTTTATTGAGAGCTTTATGGGATTTTAAAAGAATTTCAAGGAGAAATGATGAAAAAGATTTTGAATCATTACTCAAAGAATTCATGTAAGAAAGGTACGAGTGATTGGAAGACAATAATACCTAAGTGAGATGCAATATTATATTTCTAGATCTATGAATTTTTTTTTTATATGTATGTGTATGTTAACATAGAATTAATTGGATTTGATTTATTGGATTTAATTTATGGTTTTGATTTGTTTTGTGGTTTTGATTTGTTGTTGATGATGATAGTCAAGATTTATAATCTGGGAAAAAAAAAGACAACAGAAGTAAATTACACTTTTGGTCTTTGTGTTAATGAAAAGATAAATATACCCATCACGTGACTAGATTTTAAACGGACGTTAAGGGTCAGGACCAAAAGTGTTGACGGAGAAAAAAAATTGGACTAAAAGTGTAATAAGTGAAAGTTAAGGATGAAAGCTACAAGTGGGGGTCAACGACAGGGACGATTTCTGTAATTAACTCTATATCTATAATACCCTTAATGAAATTATTTACAGCATATATCCATTAACCCTTAAAATAACTACATTAATTATTTTTACACTAATAACCACACCGCTACTGCCACCGTCTCCGCCACCACCTATCGCCGCCACCACCACCCGCCACCACCGCTGTCGCCGCACCCACCACCCATTGCCGCCGTCGTTGCTGCCACCACTACCCGCCTCCGATGCAACCACACTGCTACATCGCACGGGCATGCATCTAGTTTTAACAAATTGATCATAACATTTTACACAACTCCAACTATAATATATTAATGAAAAATCCTAACACATTAATACACACCTCAATCATACGAAACTTATAAAAGTAATGCAATAAATTAATAATGAAGTTACATCATCATTATACATCACAGGTATATTATAATATAACAAATTTTTCTATGATAATAATAAATCATTACTTTTATATATTACCATGTATCTATTCAAAAATAAGATGCATTATATAAGAACATGAGGATTCAACCTAGCTACATTCATAAATTTATGTTTTCATGGATGTATATTAGTTTTTGTTCACGATAAGTTAGCCCAGGGCTAGCTGAGTTTGAGTTTTTAATGTTTGGTGAGCCGATGATGAATCCATGAGTTTTAATGTTTAGCTGTTTTAGGTTTTGATTGTTGCTAGTAAGAGAATAGTATTTTTTATATATAATTTGGTTTACTTAAGTTATGGGGAAGAGTAAGAGCATGGGCCAAAAAAAACCTATAATACTACAATCGATATTTGGACCGATATTCTCGGTACGGAACCGGTTGGAAAAAGAATCGAATTACAAAAACTAAAACAAAATTCCTAGACAAGACAGTCCCCAGCAACGGTACCAAAAACTTGATGTGTAAAATTGAGTTTAATAATTTATAAACAAATAATTACTGACTACTACACTCTTGCGGGCAATGTACCCATTCGTATGTAATATAGCTAAAAGGCAAGTCCGGGATCAAACACAGAAACTGATGACTAAGAAAATTGTTAAATTAAAGTAATTCAAGAAAAGTAACCTTTTATGACCATGAGTCAGTTAGGTTTTGAAATCAATTTAACAAACTAAAAGCGGAATCCAGTATGACCGGGGCAGAGATTGTCCTAAGACGATGAAATCGCGAGAAATATTAATTTGTATAAAACAATAAATTAAAAAGCTCATCCACCAAGAGTCAGTTCCACAACGAGTTCTGGTTGCACATTTAATGAAAACCAATTCAATTATGTTGATAATAATAACCGAGAATCAAACTAAACACTCACTCCGTACCCGTTAAGATTGTGACTTGATTTAATTCCCTTAACTAAAAAGTTTCGTTGCACCAAACTGACACCATCAACATTTGATACAATTTTCCTAATCAATTAATTGCTTTGGTTATTTAGATAACAAATGCGTCTTTCAGTTGTACCAAACCGTTAGTACTTTAATTCCTATTATCAATTAATCGAATTCTATCACACCATGAACTAGACCCAATTGTTTATACATAAACAATTAAAATCACATACATATGAAAATCAATTACCATTGAAACCATACATACATCACCAACAATTCAAAGATAAATAATAAGGAATGAAAATACTAAGATCTCGACACACCGTTAAAAGGAATCAACTTGAATTAAAAGAATTGTGCAACCA
This sequence comes from Asclepias incarnata, assembly GCA_025447715.1. Classification (NCBI taxonomy): domain Eukaryota; kingdom Viridiplantae; phylum Streptophyta; class Magnoliopsida; order Gentianales; family Apocynaceae; genus Asclepias; species Asclepias incarnata. The sequence continues at coordinate 6,815 of JAOEHQ010025071.1, forward strand.
TTACAAATTGTTTCACATCATCTTGATGGATGATGAAATGATTAGCCAAACATAATGAAAGAAATTAAGCAATTAACAAGAAATGAAAACATTGTTGTACCAATTGATGAAATCAATCTAATCCAATGATCAATCGTATCAGGAATGAAGAAATGGAATCAAACTAAATTAAAGCTTTCTCCAAGACAAAACTAGGTGAAAAATGCTCCTCCAATAGTGTCAAAAAACGGCTGCTGCTGTAGACTATGTATTAGAAATGTTTTTAGGTTAGCTTTTTATACGTAGCAGCCTTTCCACTGTTCCCCGTGCCATGGATGCGGCGCATCCATTCGAACGATGTGGCACATCGTATTGTTTCCTGGACTCTCCTTTTGCAAACCGGCGCATCCAATAACGCATTGAATGGTTCGACATTAAAAGTGCGGCGCATTTAGGTAGGATGTGGCACATTCTTTTGTGTTCCTTGAGAATTTTTCTCCAACTCGACGCATTGAGTAACGCAGTGGCAATTCGACTTTAAATAATGCGGCGCATCATCTTCAATTTGCTTCAAAACATGAGTTCTTGGCCAACGCTTCATCCGTAAGCTTCATTTGACTTCCAAATGTCGTTTTTTCTTTGGATTTCGTGCATGACACTAATACATACCATAAGAGCATCAAATGTATGCTAAACGACTCAAATCAACTCACAAATGACCAAATAATGATGTGGGGAATATGTATAAATTGAGACACATCAGTACCAGAACTGGTTATCATCAAAATTAAGAACCGACTACCGTACCGATTAGTGCAACTAAAAACAAATATTTAAAGGTTGAAGACTTGAAGGGGTGTAAGAAGAAACTAAGTTTTAAAAAACCGTCGTGTTATATTTTATTTCATGTTTTCAACAAAACCCGCACATTTGTAGTGTGAGTAGTAATAGTATCTTTTGCTTTTTACAGCTGCACTAAAGCTTGCGTGGAGCAGCTATTTAAAGTACCAGTTTTCACACCATTGTCATCAAGTAGCATTTCTTCTATACCCTACTATAGTAGTAGTATCTTTTCTATATCTATAATCTCTGTATCTATAGGTATGATATTTGCTCTCTTTTACTAGATCTTGTTCTTCATTTCATCTTTCAAATATATATATACAAATGTAAAACATCTTATTTATTTTAGCATTTCAAATTTATCTTTTTATTATTTTTTATTTTATTAAAACCCTTTTAGGGTTTTACTTATATAGCTGCATATACCAATTTATGTATTTTTATATGAGCTCAATTTGTGTACTTTTTTTTAAGGTTGTGAGCTAATAGGAAAGAGTTTGAATTAAAAAGTTAGCTTAAAGGTGATTAATTTATAGCTATTTTTACTTTGTTTTGTTATTTGTGCTAAATGGTGTTCCAGATTGCTTATTTAAGTGCTTATCTGCTTAGTTTTAGTGGGAAAAAGATAGACCATTTTGAGGGTTTGAAGGAAAGAGGTTATCTATTTATGTTAAAAATAAAGGGAAGTAAATATAACTAAAGTTATCTCTCACAGACACACACACATTATTTACTTCCATACACTCTCGTTGGATGTCATTTTGGTAGCAGTCTCTTTATCCTCGGGTAGGGGTAAGGCTGTCATTTTGGTAGCTGTCTACATCCCATTTCTCATATACCTTTCCGATGGCGGGATTGGGTATCCTTGTTGTAAATAGAACTAAAGTTGGTTTGTTATGTATGGTGTTTGGGTAAGCTTAAAGTAGATACTTAAAAAGGGCTATTTACATTTTCCAAAATAAAATCAGCTATACCAAAACACTATCTAAACACATGTAAGTATGCTAAAAGGAGACATGATTGTTTGTAGATGATTTGTGGTTCAGAGTTAATTATTTTAATAGTACTTGATTTGGTAGTTTTGAAAGTAGACAATTTGTTTGTTTTTCTATCTTGTTCTTTAAGAGTTTAGATGTATTTGTGAGTTAAAACAGGTTGTTTGTGTTGCAGTGAATATGGTTAGATTAATGGCAATGTCATACTTGGGGATGATGGCATTACTATGGATGTTGGTAGTGGCCGTGGTAGCTGACGATTTTAAGTATAAAGATCCAAAACAGCCTGTTGCGGCTCGAGTGAAAGATTTGTTGGATAGGATGACCATGGAAGAGAAAATTGGTCAGATGGTTCAGATAGAAAGGATTTCGGCTACTCCTGATATTATGAAGCATTACTTTATTGGTAAAGAACTACTATCGCATATCATTAGCATTATGTGAATACATTTTTGTTATTCCCATTGCTATTAAACAACATACAATATGCTTGTGCTAACTAAGTTGGTACTGGTATAATTGATTAATTGCTTCAACTGTTCATGATATAATTTCGTATTTTGGGCGATTGGGATACATAACGGGATAAAATAGTAAGCGAATGATAGTTTGTTATTCTTAAATGCAGGAAGCTTGCTAAGTGGAGGAGGGAGTGTTCCAAATCCACAAGCAACTGTTGTTGATTGGATCAAAATGATAAATGAGTTCCAAAACGGGTCACTTTCAACCCGCTTAGGAATCCCAATGATTTACGGTATTGATGCCGTTCATGGGCACAACAATGTTATTAATGCTACCATATTTCCACATAACATTGGCCTTGGAGCTACCAGGCAAGTCAAAGCTATTGCTCTATTGTTTTATGCTTATGTTGTGACAGTAATTAAGTAGAAATATTTTCATAGTGTAACCGGGACATTAAACTTGTTATACTTTTTAATTTAATCCCCACCAGGGACACTGATCTTGTAAAGAGAATTGGAGCTGCAACTGCTGCTGAAGTTAGAGCCACTGGAATTCCATATGCTTTTGCTCCTTGTATTGCGGTAAGTATCTGATAAAATGAGCTAGTATAACGATGCATATGTTCTCACTAAATGATGGGATTTCGTTAATCTATTGTTTCTGAAGGTTTAAATTGTTGCAAATTTCTTTATAGGTATGCAGGGATCCAAGATGGGGACGGTGTTATGAGAGTTACAGTGAGGATACCAAACTTGTTCAAAGTATGACTGACATTATATTAGGGTTGCAAGGTGAAATTCCCAAGGGATCACGACTGGGTGTCCCATATGTCGCTGGAAAGTATGTACCCTCTGAAAAATATTTTCAGTTTTCATTAGGACCATTCATTTTGCGTACAAATTTCCTAGTAACACTTTTCATGTGAATTTGACCTATTTTCTTACAAATCACTTTATCATATGCCGCCTTCTAAATTTTTTTAATTAAATATTTGACAGTAGTCGTACAATGCATTTAAATTATGTAACAAGATACCTGTAGCAGGATTAACTTGACTGAGGTTTTGTTTTCTTGTGTGTGTTAGGGACAAGGTTGTTGCTTGTGCAAAGCACTTTGTGGCTGATGGTGGGACAACTCATGGTATCGATGAAAATAACACCGTGGCGAACCAACATGACTTGCTAAGTATCCACATGCCTCCTTACTATGACTCTATCATTAAGGGTGTATCAACAGTCATGGTGTCATATTCCAGCTGGAATGGTAGACGTATGCATGCCAACGGTGATCTTATTACTGGTTACCTCAAGGACAAGCTTAATTTCAAGGTATACAAATTGTTGTCACTCATATCGTCAGCGTCCATACCATAAAATTTGAATCTTGAATAAACTACATTTTATGCAATTCTGTTTATTGATTCTCAAATTTTATCAGGGCTTTGTTATCTCAGATTGGGAGGGAATTGACCGAATTACTTCCCCACCGCATTCCAACTACACTTACTCCGTTCAGGCTAGTATTTTAGCTGGCCTCGACATGGTTAGTAACTCCCTTATCAATATATAAGTAACTTTTTGGTTAATGATGTTGGTGGTTGGCTGAAGGATAATTGATAAAGATTATTCCTAACTAGGCAATTGCTTTTCTTTTCATTTTTTATGCTACTATAGTTTTGAGGCATCCCGTTTGATATTCAAATTTGAAACCAATTCTTGAACAGATTATGGTGCCGAATAATTACATTGAGTTCATTAATGATCTTACATCTCTGATCAAGAGCAAAGTTATCCCAATGGAACGTATTGATGATGCTGTGAGCAGAATTCTACGTGTCAAGTTTACCATGGGCCTATTTGAGAACCCTCTTGCTGATTTCAGTATGGTTAACGAGGTTGGAAGCCAGGTCAGTGAGCTATCCAATTCCAACTTTTGTTTTTCTATTCAAAAATAGCATGTAAAATAACTTTGATCTCTTTGTTTATATTTTATTTATCTTTGTGTTTTTGTTTTGTTTTGAGAAATGTAGGCACACAGAGAAATAGCAAGGGAGGCGGTGAGGAAATCGCTAGTACTGCTGAAGAACGGGAAAAGGCCAGATGAACCGCTGCTGCCTCTACCCAAGATGGCATCAAAGATTTTGATTGCTGGACCTCATGCTGATAACCTGGGTTACCAGTGTGGTGGATGGACAATCGGTTGGCAAGGGTTTAGCGGGAATGGAAACACAACAGGTACATTCATGATTCATCTTATGGGCGCTCAGGTGCAATTACTAAAAAGGAAAACCTCGTGATTTTCTTTTGAGCAACAACATATCATGATTTTGAAATGCTGTTTTGAAGTTTGGGCGACTGTAGTGTAACGACATGATATTCTTTTGAGCAACAACATTTCGTATATTAGGTGTCCTATGCATACATATTTCTGAAAGAAAAAATAATAATGTACTCCATAGATTTATACCTGAAGTTAAATAGCAACAAACAAATCATAATCCAACATGAATATTATTAGATGGCACATTCATCTTCTGTCATATTCCTATACCAACAAGTGAATTAATAGAGTTTCTCATTAACTGCAGGAACAACTATTCTTAATGGAATTAAATCTGCGGTTGACCCAAGCACCGAAATCTCTTATATGGAGAACCCCAATGGTGAATTTGTCAAGTCCAATAACTTCTCGTATGCTATAGTTGTTGTTGGCGAGCATCCTTACACAGAGATGTTTGGTGATAGTTCAAACCTCACACTTCCAGATCCTGGTCCAAGTGTTATCACGAATGTTTGTGGGAATGTGAAGTGTGTTGTGGTCATCATATCAGGTCGCCCGGTTGTAATTGAACCATATATGTCTGTGATTGATGCTCTGGTTGCCGCTTGGTTACCCGGCTCTGAAGGTCAAGGTGTGGCTGATGTCCTTTTTGGAGACCATGAGTTTACCGGTAAACTTTCAAGAACTTGGTTTAGGACTGTAGACCAACTCCCCATGAACATAGGTGATCCACATTATGATCCACTCTTCCCTTTCGGATTTGGACTCACAACAAAATCAGCGATCGAAAGGTAAAGTCTCATTAGCATTCCTAGTAAATCCATTTATCTCCATAGCCTTTCAAAATTTGTTTCTCACATACTTCTCTTTGAGGCTAATTGCATAAATAGATAACTCATTTCAGTTAAATTACTATCTTTGATAACTAGGCTAGACAAAACTATCAAACTTTCAAATATATTGATTCAAAGGTACAAACTTTCAAAAATTCCATTTAATGTGTCGGTAACTTTGACTGTGCTGACCTTTTTGTGAGTGGTGAATGCCAGGAAACTGGTTAACTTAGAAGATTACCTGAAGTCAGAATTTTGAAACCTGTTGTGTCTATGGTAACAAAATTGGTTACATGAAATTGAAAATCGACCAACGTTGGTTACCTTTTTTTTATGCAACTTGCCTTTCTGTTTATCAATCTAATTATATATATATATATCTATATAGTCCAACATTTGCGATAACGTAGTTCTAATGGAAAGTTTTGACCAGCGGTTAAAGATCATTGATATCATAACGAGGAATATATCTTGTAGGCCTAGATGAGTAGTAACAATGATCTGTAACATTGACCATGTTAAAAGTGATAGCTTTGATAAATGACTTAATGTTTGTTGATTTTACTTTGCAGGTCGATTTCTGCTGGCGTCGTTGCAAGACCATCTGTCATTGGCATTTTAGTTTCATTGTTGATCACACTGAGTTTTTCACATAGGTACATAGAATAACTTAGGGGAAACTTAGCTTATATTTAGGAGCTCAGCTTCCATCCATCATTTTGTAGACTTTAGGGGAATTCTCTGAGGTTTGGCGGCCTTCAGAATTTATAGATTAGATGAAGGTATTGCTGAGTTGCGTTGATGCATCGACTTCAAACACCCAATAATTTAACACTTCAGACGGTTCAATGCAATGTTATTATTATTTACAATCTTGACGGCATGTGAATTGGTTTTGGTTCGGTATCGATAATGTTGAAAGCATTTGGTCCCTAGTCTGGTTTTTGTTAGGTGTATTTGTTTGATAAAGTTGACAGAAGGGAAGGAGAATGAAAACCTAAACCCACACTCTATGGGTTTGATAATTCTTTACTTATGTGGGTTTGATATCTTTTCAGTTTTCTCTACACATTTTCACAACACAAACATCGGTTATTATTTCAATCCCGATCACACCCTTGAATTCTGTTTCGAAAGAAACTATTTCGAATACAATATCGTTGGTTTTTAAGGCTGCATATGGTTGTTATGAAAGACAAAGTTTGTGTTCCAAAAATCAAATTTAAATTAACTAAAGAATTTGGTTCTTATCTTTTAACCAACTATACGTTTAGTTTACCAAAAAATGAGTTTTTTAATCAAGTCAAGCAAGTATAAAACGCTTTTCACAAAATATATTAGATACTGCGGTTTTAGCGTTCAAACTGCTTTCAGCAACTTGACTAGAACTATTATTGTCCACAAAAGTTGTTATTAGTCTTGTAGTTTGACTGGTCACCATATAAGGTTGAATTCATGTGAATCCTTAAAAAAAATGGTGGAAACTAAAAGACAAATCTCAGCCATATATTTCCTCTTATTCTCTCCTCTTTTTGGCATGTATTTTTATTTTTTGTTTTTTTTAATTTTTTGATTTTTTAAAAAAAAAACCAATTCCAAAAAAAAAAAAATTGAAAATTTTTTCAAAAAAAAAATAAAAATTTCTATGGGTTATGTGTTGAAAACGGTTGGAGACGGTACGGGCGTAACCCTTAATCGAACGGCTATGCCGTTCCGGGGGGCTTCGCCCTTACCGGTCGTAGACCTTAAGGCATTTATAGAGGGG
>JAOEHQ010025082.1:0-13972 GCA_025447715.1 Asclepias incarnata
TTTTTCTTGATGAACTTCCAACATGGTGATGCTTTTGCAATCTCAAACTTAATCATGTCCTACACTTCACTACATATAGCAAATAAATAAATAAAAAAACAATAATTCTCAACTTTTCAAAATTATGCACATTGCACTGTGTGGTCCATTTGCTGATATTTTTGTTTTTGATTAAAAATGACCAATGGATTTAGTAATATACCGATAACGGGCATCAACATTTGGCCAAAAAGAGTAACATATAGGGGATAAATGAGTCTTATCAAGTTTTTTGGAGATTAGGATAGTGGTATTTGTGAGTGTGTGGTGGATGATTTTAAGGTTTTGGTCTTTGGAAGACTTTGGCTGAAGATTGGAAGTTTGGCAGTTTCTTAGTGAGGTGCATATTATCAACCACATAATGCTCATCTTTTAGACAGTGATATTGAACGAAATTACAATCACATCATGCTTAACTTGGTTAATTAAGACTGCCAAGACGTCGAAATCAAGATTAATGGTTAACTAAACTCTGTTGTTGATGATGATGATTCTTGGCCACACTAATGACCGGCTCAAAAAAGGTGAAATGAGTTTTGGAATGTACTAAAAAGGTGATAGGGAAATTTGGTCCATGCTTATGGTGGTGGTCATGGAGGCCATTCTAACATTTTCTTCCAAACTTATCAGAAATAAAAAAAGTTACATACAAGAGAATCTTTAGCATTTTTCTTATATATATATATATATAATGATAAACGTCAATGGATGAGGTTTTCGCTTTTTAGTATCCAGTGAATTGTTTCCGAACCTTTTTCCTAGTCACCACAATATATTTATCGAACACTTTTCCTAGTCACCCCAATATATTTATCGAAGAAAGTTTAAAAACGAGACTTTAATATTTCTGGTGTTTGGTAATATGAGATTTTAAATACAAAACTTAGTTTGTAAAAACAGATTGATTTCATTATCAATATCAATATCAAAATAAATTAAAGAATCACATGTCATGTTAGGTTCTTTTAGCCTAAAACAAAATGTTCATATGATATGATTTCATTATCAATATCAATATGTTTAATGAGCTCAGCGGCTCAGCCTAAGACCTAAGTATCTTCAATTCTTCAAACCATTATCATCACATCACCTTAAAGAATAGCCCAGCCCTTTAAAAAATAGCCCAGTCCAAATGATCTTTTAAGCCATTATACTCGCTAACTCACCATCTTCCCGGCACACACACACACACACACTAAAACCTTATCCACCCCCAAAACCCCAAGAAAACCTCCATGTTTCCCCTCCTTCACAATTCAATATCTCTACACTCTTGATTGCCCTATATCAAAACCTATACCTGACCCTGACCCTGACCCTGACCCTGACCCAAATGGAGCTTTCTTCTCCATTAAAACCCACAAATTCACCAATTTTTCACAAAACCCATGACCACTTCTCTTTCTCATCTTCACTTTCACCTTTCCCAATCAAAACCCACTTTCAAAATTCTATTTTTAGAAAGCCCTTTTCTTTAAACCATAAAATACTCTCTGCAATTGATTCCCAGGAGCAAGAAAAACTTCCCCAAAATAGCCCACAAAGATTACTTAAAGAACTATCTCAAAGAAAAAAATTTATTTCCCCAAATAAAAGAATACCCCCAAAAAGATTTATATTAAAACCACCTTTAGATGATGCTAAATTGGCCCAAAGATTTCTTAACAGCCCACAATTATCATTAAAGCAGTTTCCTTTATTAAGTTCTTGTTTGCCATCAATGAAATTAAACAATGCTGATAAAATTTGGATAGATGAGTATTTACTTGAAGCAAAACAGGCACTCGGGTATCCGTTAGAATCATCGGAAAGTTATGGGGATGATAATCCAGCTAAACAATTTGATACATTGTTGTATTTGGCATTTGGGCATCCGCATTGTGAGAGAACGAATGCGAGACATGTGCGGTCTGGGCATTCAAGGTTAGGGTTTTTGGGTCAGTATGTGCTTGAATTGGCTATGGCTGAGTTTTTCTTGCAGAGGTATCCGAGGGAGTCTCCAGGCCCGATGAGGGAAAGAGTGTATGCTTTGATTGGGAAAAAGTTTTTGCCAAAATGGGTTAAAGCTGCTAGCTTGCATAACTTGATTTTTCAGTATGATGATATGGATAGGCTTGTTAGAAAAGAACGAGAACCGCCTGTGAAGTAAGTTCTTCCATAATATCCGTCATATATAATGTATCGTCCATGATTATGAATATATATGTGGCTATTAAGACTTTAAGTTAGGAAAATGACACAAAACAGAAGGACACTAAATGCATTTTAGCAAATGATAGAGAAAGATACACAAAGATTGGAAAATGCATTATAAATCGATATACTTTTCTAGACATATGATGGGGTCTATGTATAAGAAGTTCCTATTTTTGGCGTGTCTGGCTAGGAACCAAATTCTAATATTTGGCCTAACGTATTGAAATCCACTACCTAAGATAGCTTGGAAGATGAAATCTAGTTATGAGTAACCTCGCTTAAGAAGTTGTACGTATTATCATACTTTGCGTCTATGATCGACAACCTTTGTAAAATGTAGCTTTGAATATTACTCTGGTCCTTTTGAAATGAAATTTTGGGAGTTTCATCCTCAATCTGAAAAGCTTGTGTCTAAGAGTTTAGATCTTGATCATATCAAATCTATGTCAATGACCAATTTAATCTTGTTTTGAATGTTAAGCAAACTTTTACAATTAACTGTAATGCTTTTGGAAAAGTTAAGGTCACATTTGAAAAAGATCTTGACATCAGAAAATAATGTAGCAAATCGATTAAATGTTGTATTTATCTTAGGACAGAGATCATTAGAACATCACATTATGCTGTTTTATTTTTGCCAAATGCAAGCTAGCTCTAGCATTGTATCTAAAGGAAAATATTACACTCTTATGTGCAGGTCCGTAGTTTGGGCTTTGTTTGGAGCGATATATTTGTGTTTTGGTATGCCGGAAGTTTATCGTGTACTTTTTGAAGTATTTGGGATGGACCCCGAAGATGAAGAGTGCCATCCTAAATTAAGAAGACAACTGGAAGATGTTGACTATGTCTCTGCTGAATTTGAAGGAAAAAAACTCAGTTGGCAAGAGGTTGCTACTTATAAGGCAAGCTCTAATAAACTTCATTGCTATACTATCTTTAGCCTAGGTAGCAAATTGGCAGGTTAGGGGGTTCGGTCATGGATCAGGCTGTGTTCAATGTTGTAAAAATCTGATTACAAGGTCAAGTAGTCCCCAAGTACTCGCTACAAGGTAAGTGACCAAGGCGAGTTGAGTAATCGCTACTGGTCCACAGTTTGGTCAAAATTTGGTCAACTCGGCGAACTTGGTCGAAACTCTGTTAACTCGATAAAAAGTCGGTTTGAAGTATTTAAACAATTGGGCTAATGTTTCCAAACATACTTCTAGGGTCCTATGAAGTATGAACATGTCATACATATAACATAAAAATTTATATATAAATATTCCAATCCAATTCATCCGCAAGTACTTCCTGTCTAGGCCAGTTACTCGCCACAAGGTAGCCAACCGCTCAAGTACCATGTAGCCAGTTTTACAACCATGGCAACTGTTGGGGTGGGTTTAATTAAAACAGTTTTGTCTATAAGTTCTTTTTCTTTTTGAAATGCTTTGTCTATAAGTTCTTAATTCCTTTTTTTTAATAAATGGTGTGTCAAATCTGATAACAAAAATTATGTTATGTCAATCATAACATAGTTTTTTTTAGTAAAATGATGATGGAGGTTCTGTTCATTAAAATAAATTTGCTTTGGGGGTCTCTTGACCTGTTCGGGCCATTTCTTATCTAGCTAGTTTTAATTTATTTTACCTGCAGAGATTAAACAGAACCTGAATTGACCCATTTGCTACTAAATGGGTTGAACTTGCCACCTATATATCTATAATCTTCAATGTATGATACATTTACTCCCCTAGTTTAGAGAAAAAGATATATATATATATACATATATTAATATATATATTGTCATTTTTGTCTAATGGACTGATTTGTAACTTCAAATGGGTAATTTTTTTTCAGATTCACAATAAAAGAAATACAGCAAGATTTTACTTAAGTGTTACCATTTGTGTATGTAACTTAATAAAAACTTTGTTAAATGTAAGCTTATAACATACTTGTTTCCTCAAAAAAGTTATAAAAAAAAAACTTCCTTATTTTTGAAATGGAGAGAACGAGGGAGTCAGAATGCTGGTTCTTATGAGGTTGAGTGAAATATGTTGATTTCATAGTTTTATGGTAAGAGAAGATCTTGTATTTTTGTGAAATGGGTGGATTTCCACCTTGAAATGGGGATATGAAATTATGAATTCTTTAACAGGTTAATTACCATTTTTATTAAATGCTGCAAAATGATCTTGGTGTTAGAACTTATAATAAAATATACTCTGTAGTCCGTACTAATTACATCTTATGTGAATATATAAAGTAATGGTTCGACCTCAAAAGTCTATTTATGCATACCTTCTTTTAGTCAGCCTGCTTGTTTTTATGAGATTGTTTCATATTTCTTTAGTTAAGAGAAAGACATCCACCCTTTGATTTTTCTGCTAAGTGTATTAATTTCACCTTCAAATGGGTATACAATGTCCGTTAACTTAGAAAATGACTAGAAATTTCAACTCATTTACTTATTGTTTTGTCAATTGGGTTTTATTTTATCTCAAACGAGTCAAATTAAAATATTTAACTAGAAGAAAGTAGCCCAAAGTCTCTATGCATTATATGCATATGCATATGACCTCTTATATCATTATATTCAAAAAGATCCAATTGTACTACTAGAAGAAATGCATTAGTTAACGATCCGTTTTTAACCTATTACCAAACCCACCCATCTTGCCACCTCCAAAATCAAAAAATCGGTGTTGGTGCCTGTGTTGGTGTTGGTGAGGGTTTGTAATAAAATTAAACCTATGCGATCTGAATTGGGAAGTCAAAGCATGTCTATACTCTATATACTGGAATGGAGAGAATTAAATCTATTACATTTTTTCTGGTTTTTATGAATTTGAGTATGAATTGCCAACTCATATTTCTCTTATGTACATTTTGCAGCCTCCTGAAGATGCCCTTTTTGCTCACCCAAGGCTTTTCCGTGCTTGTGTACCACCAGGGATGCATAGGTTTCGAGGAAATATATGGGATTATGACTCTAGACCTCAAGTTATGAATACATTAGGATATCCCTTGCAAATGAAAGATAGAATTCCAGAAATTACTAATGCCAGAAACATAGAACTTGGCCTTGGGTTACAGGTGAACTTATCTTTTTTGTATATCTTTCTTAGTATTAAACGTTTTCTGATACAATTATGCACACTCATATGTGTAACTCGGGACACGCTTATTTGAAATGCAGCTTGCATTCTTACACCCATCAAAGCACAAGTTTGAGCATCCTCGGTTTTGCTTTGAACGACTTGAATACGTTGGCCAAAAGATCCAGGTAAGCCTTCTTGTAGCAACTCTAAGCTTTGAGATATAATATTGAGCACATTAGCTTTAAAATCTGTGTAGTAATAAACTGCTAAATATAGTGCTATTCAAATAATTTGCTATTACAGAACTCCTAACACCATATTAGTAATTTACCTGCATTAATCCATGATGTTTTGGCAAATATTAGTATGTTGCTCGATGAAAAAGTATAGGACCCAATTCATGTGCCAACTCAACTTTGCAGGATCTTGTAATGGCAGAGAGGCTGCTTATAAAGCATATAGATGCCCCGGGAAAATGGTTGCAGGAGAAACACCGACGTATTCTTTTGAACAAGTTTTGTGGCAAGTACCTGAGGGAAAAACATCTCCACCGTTTCATAATTTACAGTGAGGAAGTAATAGATTCCTATGAGCACAATCGCAGGCTCAGGAACCCCGCCACCACCTCTGTACAGCAAGCCATTCACGGACTTTCATACACCGTCTATGGCAAGCCGGATGTTAGACGACTCATGTTTGAGGTTTTTGACTTCGAACAAACTCAACCTAAAGCCGTATGACTGTTGGATCGATAGGATCAAACCAGATCTTGCATTTGATATTTGGTTGTTGCATGTAGATTAATGTACCATCTCTTTCTTTTGTTTTGACAATAATTATATAGAATTGTATGAGTAGAAAAGAAAAGGTGTTAGGTGAGGTCCACAGCAAGAGCAAAATGCGAAATTCGGAAAATATTTGATGAAGAATGTAATGTGATTACTTGTGTAATCTAAGTAGATCAAAAGATGATAGTTGTCGAATGTCATGACGACTTTGTTTGATAGATATTTTGGGTGTAAGGTTAAGCAGGTATAAGCAATCTGTTTTGTATTGGATCTCATCATTGGTGTTACTATGGTTCATCACATCTATGTTGTTAATAGGCACTCATGTCTCAACTGAGTAAGGTTTTCAATTGGTTCGTTCAAGTGTAAACATTGTGATTCTTGGCTTTGTTTCCTTGGTTTCTCTGATATGACACACGGCTTAGTTTGTTCAAGTCGGGTCGAGTTCAAGTTTTCGTTTCTTATCGCTTTCACGTCTTCACAAAGTGTTTGCCCATTTGGTGGTTAAGAGTTTGGTGACTGGGTTTTGATAATTGGTTTGGGTTAGATCAAGGCCCTGATGATTCTCTGTCAAGTGGCTCTGGGATTGGTAATATCACCCCTTACTATTTCATGCAAATGGCAAGAATCGACTGGCTAAATGTGTGCATTTTCAAACTCCGACGGAATGTCCATTACGCCTACTTGTTGTGCAATACGATCGAATGACTCCTCTACACATCCAAAACAAACAACTTATTCATAATGTTATTCCTAACAAACAAATGTGTGCAACTCGATCGTCGTTATCTACATTTTCATTAATTAAAAGGCAAACATGATAAGCACAACCAGACAACCACAATGACACACAGAAGATGATGTTCTTTGGGATTGGTCATTATGTTCCAAGATGTGTAAACCCATCGAACATGCAACCACATAAATGACAAAACCATGTGTAGAAGAAAGTGATGCATGGCGACAAAAGCGGTGGGTGAACGGGGAGCATGAAGATAACTAAGGCACCAAAAGTTGATGGATTCGCCATTTTGGGGCAATATCATAACCAACAAACCTCAAACCACGACACACAAAGTCATGAAAGCGGGCCATGAACCGTGAAGCACAGTGGCGGAACTACATATAAATAGACCGGGCTACGGGTACGCTAAATCCATATAGTTTATTTTTTTTGAAAAATGATGTATTCTTTATTGGTGCTACGGGTCAAATAAATATGGGATACCGGTCAATGTAACTAACTTTAAGTTTTCGAAAGATTTTCCCATCAATAAAACTTATAAAGATGTACTTGTGCAACTAAATGAGAAATGAAAACTACAAAAAGTGTCAAAAACTCTTAAAAAATAGCTAAAAATCCTTTAAAATTGTTAAAAATTGTAATAATCTTAGTCATTATTCTTACTTTACACCGATGCAAGTCTAGTGGAAAAAAAAATTGTGTCATGGGTCACTTTCAATCCTAGTTCCGCCACTGGTGAACCATTGAGCACGTAAAATCGTAACCCACAAGCCATAACCATCTAAAAACTTTGTGATTCAGCTTCAGTCGAATGGAATGTGTCTAGTGACAAGAATAGAGTTTGATAATTAAGACAAACAATTAAAAAATGAAAAAATTATTTTTAATACTTTAAAGGGTCAAACATGTTTTCAGGATATGTGTGAGTTTGTCGCCACTCGACATTTAAAACTTCATGGAAAACTCGAATATGAACCATAGTGACGCTATCTATGGGTATCCAAACAAATCTGTCGAAAAATTACCTTTAAATGAAATTGGACAACACAAGAGAATACACCGGCCTCTAAACTTGGAGAACAATTGAAAGCCATCAAAAACTAGAAGTGTACCCGCGTAATGTATAATGGTGGATAATTTATAAAAAAAAACAAACATATATTGTAATGTATATAAAATTCGTATACTTCATTTTGTACATGCGTCAAAAAATGATGATGGTCGGCGGCCGGCGCACTGATTCTGGATTGTCTAACACACGCGTATATAAAAAATGTGTTAAAAATAAAAATAACTATGTAAATTAGTATATAAATAATATAAATTTTAAATAAAGTAAAATGACAATAGTAATTTTGATAATACCTAAAATTCAAAATTTAAGGAAACTAAGGGCACTAGGAGTGGTTTGGTTGATTTTATCAACCCTCTGCCAACTCATTTCAACCCTCCAGTCCTCCCAACCAGCCATCCCAACCTAATTCACTGGCGCCCATTAAATTTTCAGCCCTCCCAAATTTATTTATTTTTTCCTTTTAATATTTAAACAACATAAAATTGTCCAGCCCCTCTTTTTAATATTCAAATACTAGTGGGCCCCTCCTCTTGGTTGAATTTATCATCACCGGTTTAATATGAAATTGTCCAGCCCGTTTAGCCAATAAATCCATACCGGCGGCGGTGTTACCGCCGGTATCACCCCATAAAATCACCCACTCCGAGTACCCTAAAAAATTGTCAAGCATCGCATATGATTTTTTTTTTTTATGATGGGTGGATGTCGCCATGAAAGCGATAAAAATGTACTTGGAGCGACTCTTAGTCCGTTTGACCAGTCCTTTTAAATTTTAATAGCTACTTTACGTTTGAACCATTAATTATTATCCTTAACCGAATCGACCCATTCCATAAGTAAATGAGTTGATTGCAGGAAGCACAATGATACGACCCAGCAAACCCGACCCACTAATGACCCAGTCAACAAACCCATCACTTTGAACTCTTTTGTTGCCCACGTTCTCAACTCTCAAGCATGCATGTAGTTAGGAAAGTAGTGGTGCCACTACAATCTGCATTGTTAGTTTATTTCTTAAGTTAGGACCCACGTTTATTTTATTCACATATCAGGTAGTTTATTTTACCCATGTTTAGTTTATTGTTTTTCCTATAAATTGTAACTAGTGGAAATGATGGAGAAGTAAGAAAAATTTGGCAAAAATTTATCTCTATTCTCCGTGTGTTTTTCTTGGAGTGTAGCCTACTCTACAGGCCCTTAACACACAAGTAGAGTAGTAGACCTCCTATAAGAATTTGTTCTGCTATGATATGAAGACTCTAAATGATCATTTATGCAAATGTTAAGTAGTAACATGTTACGGAACCATCACCAGATGGCTGGATCCAAAGTCTGCTGGTGTTGATGCTTTAGCAAAAATCTCACATTCAGAGGTTATATGACTCGGAAGCCCCACTTTATAGTTATGGATAGTTTTGACTTTTGGCCTGTTAACTTTCTCAGTATAACTTCATTTGTTCAGGATTTGTAAACAATCAATCACATGACTAGGGATCAGAAACATAGTTTTTTGAATGCCATGAAACACACTACTAGTTAACTTTGTTCTCACTTAGAAAAGAAAGTTGATACAAATTGATATACATCAGAAAATAATGAAACAATGAAAAAAATTGCACACAATAGTAAATTCTTTATTTATTTCACCAATTTCTTGTGAATCAGAAGCTCGTGCCATCGTAGAAACTAGGCCTTGTGCCCATGGTGGTGCTGGCCAGAACTAGAGGATGGTTCTCCTGCATCAACCAGACCAGCAATGTAGTTTTCACTATGCAAGCCTTTTCTGAAATTCTCAACTTCACTTTTCTTAATATCTTCTTCAATGTGTATATCATCTTCAACTGAAAGCACCACAGTTTCCCCATGTGGTCCTTGTACGATATTCTCTGTGACCTTTTTATGTTCATCAATATGGACGTTTTCGGCTTTTCTAACAACCTTTCTCTTTTTCTTGAGGAAACACCACAATGCCGCTAACATGAATGCCAAGAAAAATATACCACCACATGAGACAAACACCACTATGATCACTGTGTTATGGTTCCCTGGTGGAGATGGAGGTGGTGGAGGGATAGTATGAGGCGGTGGAGGTGGTATAATATGTGGAGGGTGTGGTGGTGGGACGACATGTGGTGGTGGTGGTGGGACGGCATGTGGCGGAGTTGGGACGTCATGTGGAGGTGGCGGGACTACATGTGGTGGAGGTGGTGAGATGGAATGTGGTGGTGGTGGGATGACGTGTGGAGGTGGCGGTGACATAAAATGAGCAGGAGATGGTGGTGTTGTGGAGGGCGATGGCGGCGGAGGAAAATGAGGGAAGAAGTATTGAGATTGAAGAGAAGCCATATAATGTGTTTTATCTGAATATGTTAAAGAGAAGATTGATGAATGAATTGATGTGTAGCAAAGAAGAATTGTGTGCTTATTTGTAGTACATGAGAGAGGACAGATTATATTACTTACAAGTATCAATTAATATAAAGAGACTTGGTGCATATTTTATGCCTTGAAGTTTCTATACATTGATTGTATTGCAAAATACTTCTCCAGCCTCTTAAGCTTTCCATATTTTTTGTTTCGAATATTCATACCAAATAAGATTTATACTCATTTGTGTAAATTACTCTATTTTTGCACATATTTTATCTGTCATGATAAAAAACTATACCCATTATATCTTTAGCTCCTTGTCTTTTTTTTTTTTTTTTTTTTTGTAGTTCTGATTTTCTGTCAAAAGCATCGGTATCTTAGCTCATGGGCTGGCCTTTCTTTGAATACTCGATAAGTTGTAACAAATGAGGCAAATCTGATTTCTGGTTCTACATGTTATGTGGCCTGACTATAGTTCCAGGCTGACTTGCTGTCGTAACAACTTGGATATTGTGGCAAGGATATACATGATGTATCCAAAAAAACCAGGGTCATTTTGCATCACCGTTTATTTCATCAACTTTTAGATATTAATATCAAGTTTTTTACAATTTGATCGAAATTGAGTAATACAGTATTGGGAGTACTGGGGCAAATTAAAAGGACCAGTTGTACGTGGTATCCATCTAGACAATACTACATTCCACTTAAATCCGGTTTCTCGCTGCCCAAATTCCCCTCTGTTGAATACATCAGGTTCGGTGTTACTGAATATTAACCTTGATAGTCCTGTGCCCCATCTAACCCTTAAGTTGTCGCTTGGATTAAATGGATCATTCGGGTTGAAAAAACAGGTCATGGTGGTACACTCAACCCAAAGGTTGCCGGAAACTTAATTGTTTGTTTTTGATAGATCGAGCCGGGCATTGGTTCTGTCCTAACAAGGTGCTTGAAAAGCATGTGAATGTGTTTCCAGGCTATAGAGCCACACATTTGGGGTTGATTTCACCCTTTTACTAGCCTTAGTTTTCTGACTTAGTCGATTGTCGTACAAACTCATACATTTTTATGTGGTTAATTTATCGTTACTAGAGGATCGACAACTTTGGTTTTTCTCACCACTCTACTTGGATTTGTGGTGCTTGCATAGTTGCATAGACAAATCTATCTATACTCCTTAATAAAGAAGGAACCCCTCCCCATTTTTCTCAAAAAAGCCTACTAACTTCCCAAATTACCCCTATCATTTATTAACTAATTTAAATATCTTCACCTAATATACCTATAATACCCTTAATGAAATTATTTACAATATACATCCTTCAACACTTAAATTAACTATTATTTACAACATACATCCCCCAACCCTTAAAATAACTACACTATCCCCTTTTACATCAATAACCATACCGCCACCGCCGCCGCCGCCACCACCCGTCGCCGCCATTACCACACCGTCACCGTTACCACCACTATTACTACCACCATCGTCGCCGCATCGCGCGGGCTTTTGTCTAGTCTTTGTATAATGAGTAGTTCAAACCTAACTCACGTTTCACTAATTACTTTATTGTGTCAGATGCATATCACTTATATCTCTAAATTTGACTATCGAAAAAAACAGTATATTTTTATTGTTAAGAAATTAATTAATGTTGATTTTGTTACATATTAATATACTTACCATATTGATAATTGTGAAATCAAGGAATATATTAGTAATTTTTGGTGTTCTTAAAAATTTAAATTTTAAGAACATATTCAAATGTTTTATATATCGATGATATAGATATAGATATAGATCACAAGGTTTGCTTACATGGTTGTACATGTTAAGTAAAATAGAACAATAGAAAGAACAAGTTAAAAAATAAAAAAAGCTTGAGATGCTTTTAACATGCTTTATAGCAAAGTATATAGAAAAGCTATTTGAGGTGTGTTGTGTCAAATGAGACAACTAATTTTAATAAGAAAAATGTTAAATACAGTCTTAAGGGCTGTAGTTAATTAACATGCATAAAATAGTTGTACCTTCCATATCAAAAGTCCACCCCCTGAATTTTATGATAAGTGTACAACTATTTTATGCACCTTAACTCCAGCCCTCCTTTAAGGCTGTATTTAGCAAGACCCTTTTAATAAAGGTTAAAGTTATGTAGCGACCTATGTAATTTTTAAGTTTTTTAGATAATAATTATGGTTGACAAATCTTATTTAGACTCGCTTTCTATATTTATCCCTTACCAAAAAAAATTATGGATCTCTTAATGAATATAAATATTTTAGGTATACTAAATAACAAACGGTCTTTAATTAAAAATCGGAGGCCCTCTAAGCGAGTGTGTCCTGATTGGTTGTCCCTGCTGTACATGCCCAAGATCCTTTTCCACTACAAGAATAGAGATGCTGATAATGGTGAAAAAGCAAGCGAAAGTGAGATCGAAGAAGAATAAGAAGTAGAAACATGCATATTGAACTTTTGATATGCTCTTTTAAGGAGTTCGATACATCATTGATCCTGAAGCTATGTATGTACGTATGTATTTATGCATGCATGCATCTCCCTGCATATAGTTTTCTTGATATTTCATACAAGTTTCCCGATTATGTTTGTTTCAAGTATTTTCTTTTTTGTTTTTGTTTTTGTTTTCGTGTTTGTTGGTAGCATTTGACTTTTTGAGTTGTTTTTGTTTAACCACTTTTTGACAAACATTTTGTGGCAAAGTTTGATAACCTGGCAACAACGGGACGCCTATCCATAGCGTGGGGCATAAATATGACTCACTCAACTGATGTAGCTATGAAGGTACCCAGGCTTGAACCGATACCTTGTGCTAAAGATACCCCCATCCATTACCAACAATTAGCTACACGCCGTTAACAACACTTTTGACAAACTTGCTTAAACATTAATTGAATCAATTCATTAAAATACATAACAAATGCTGTTTTCCTATATTAATTGATGCTGTAATTTATGTTATTTCTTGTTTAGTTGTTTTGTTGATTTACGATATTCAGTCCATTAATTTAGTTACCTAGTTAATTTGTATTTTACATGTTACTCTATATATATCTACTACATCTAGCGTATTCTGGAGATTCATGGATAAGTTGACATGAGTATTTTAAGAGTTCCAGATCGAACAAGGAATTCTGCTATGTCTGGGTTGCCGGACGGGTTGGTATTCCGGATGTAGAAGTTTGGATGTCTAGCTGTTGGCAGATGATGATTGTGGAGAGGAAGATGGCCGGTCTTAAAGTGAACTACGTACAGCACCAACATTCCAGTATTCGATTCACTCGGCCACGATATATATGGTGCTTTTCCGTAACTCTAGTATCTGCATACTACTACTGTACGTACGTTGTTTTATTGCAATCAAATCGGAAGAAAATTTTCTATAACTCTGACCGGCCACTCCATATCGTACAATTAGCCTTTCTCGCCCAATAAAGAAGGCAACGACCTGAAGCTGATCACATCCTAGCTTTTCTTCACAATCCATGTCATCGATCGAGCAGTTTGGAGAGATAAATTGGAAGGAAATTTAGGCCTCTCCCATCCATACCACCAAATTCTCAAATTATCACTGCCACACCAGCGCCACATCATCCCTTTCTCCCATAATTTACCCATAATTTACTCCCTACCAACCATACCACCAAATTCTCAAAT
>JAOEHQ010025093.1:0-24783 GCA_025447715.1 Asclepias incarnata
CCCAACGGCTTGAGGAAAATCTGAAAAACGTGGGAGAGAACCAAAATGGAAGAGACCTGTGTGGTCATTGACAAGGCAGGGTTCACGTTATCGCATTCTTCATCCATTTTGGCAATTTGGAGATTTTCGATTCTCTAGGAAAATGAACAAAAATAAAGAAAATCTTTCCAGATTTTTGGTAGCTAGAAAATATAGGTATATTCTGACTGCACCAAAATAAGCGAGGAAAAAACATTTCTACCTCCTAAAACTTGCTACTTTCTAGGGGATGAAAATTTCTGGTATAAGTGTTAATCAAGGGAGGTATTTATAATAATTTAGCCATCCATCCATACTATATTTGTAACCTCTTGGTTACATAACTTTTTACTCCTATTTTCGTAGCAAAATATTTTTTAATGCAATAATGATAAGTTTTCAAAGATATCAGCGAACGAAACACATTGAGATTGATATTCAATTTGTTCGTCACAAAGTTGCGCTACGTGACATATTTGAGTTCTTCGTTTTCCTCACACTATCAATCTGCCCACATCTTCACCAAAGGTCTTCTTACATCTCTTTTTATTTCATATCCAACTTGAGGGTTTTGACGATCTCCTGTTGATCAAACTGTGGGTTGTATTGACACATGGGTCCAATTTAGTTGGGGCAACAAAATCAACGGAATTTTTTTCTAATTTTAGGTAATAGGTCGGTTCGGATCTTCGTTAACATCAAATATATATATAAATGAGCAACAAAGTAATTAAAATCATAATCCAAGTTCTTATAATTGTTCATTCGAAATAAATAGTCAATAGTTTTTAATGTAAATAATCTGCTTATTAGGAATGAAGTAATTAACCAACAAACTAGAAATCAATACAAATTAGAGCTAATAGTAACAATCATTTATTGTATGTTATAAGTGGTAAATGATAGAGTTTTATAACCAACAAATAACAATTTTGAATAGTAATCCATAAATAAACTTTTTGGTTAGCAAAATTAAAGAGCTAAAGACCATTATTAACTTAGAATGGGATAGTGGGTTTTGGTCCACTATAACATAAATGACTAAAGTTGGATACACACAATAGCAAAAAACGTGAAAAGTTCGATACATACAATAGTAATATGGTCAAAGTTGAATACATATAATAGCAAAACGAACAATATAGTTTAATACACACAATAGAGGTTGCAAATTGGATACATCAATCGTGATAAAATAAGAGTTTAATACACACAATAGAGGTTTTTACAGTTGGTACACACAATAACAAATCAAGCAAAGTTTATTACATTTTGATTCAGTAATCAGTGGCGGAGCCAGAAAATAGTTTTTGGGGGTTCAGAATTTTTGGAATATAAAAAATTGGGGGTACACACGCTAAAAAACCAACAATTTTACACTAAAAAACCTATAATTTTACACTAAACCTCTAAAAATTTTTTTGAAATTGGGGGTGCATTTGAACCACCCCTCATATGTACCTCCGCCTATGTTAGTAATCCCTTCTTAAAAATATCATCCATAATGAAATCATATATTTGCATGTTGCCTTCAAGAGTAAGAAGTGTTCTAGATCTTTAGATAAAAGAAAACACAAAGTATCATGTCATATGAATGGTCTCCCGCTAAAATTGCAGAGATATATTAACGGATATTAGAACATAGGGCCATTGCATATAGGCTTAATGAAATAAAAATTCATGGAAAAATATCTTCTTTCACATGGTTCAACAAATTTTGTTGTAAATTACACAGATCGTCCTGTGCTTTGTGGCTTTTCAATATTTTTCCTTTCAAGACTTCAATTACGACAAAAAGCATTTTTATGGTTGTCGTCCTATCCAAATTACATTGTTTTGCATATTTAATTACAATAGGCATCCTCATGGTTATACATTTTTACAAACAAAAGAAAATACCAACTACAGGGACAAGCTTGAGACAAAACGAGCGATACAAAGACAAATTAACTTGCGAATAAATACCAACTATATCGATATAATTTAGACAATACGAGAAACATGAGGATATCTAATGTAATTAAAATATCGGAGGAATAAAAAACTAAAAAAGCAACAAAACATACAATCAATCCGTGTAATTTACTATTTTTTTTTTTTTTAATAATCTAGTAGCATGTGCGACGTTAGGGGAAGGTTAGGTGTTTAACATGATTTTGGACAAAACAAATTAGTTATAACTTTGATAAATCTAATTACTATCTAGTTAAGTATTTAATTAATCAAGGGTTAATCATATATCCTCGATCTTCTAGTCTTGTTAAACTTTGTGAGCTGCCATCGTATCTTTGAAAGTAAGTGAATATTTTTGCATTATATATATAAAGTTCCACTCAGATGTAATTTGGATCTACGTGTAATTAACAAGCCATTCGTGCCATATAACAATTAAAAAATTTCGTATCATC
Organism: Asclepias incarnata; assembly: GCA_025447715.1. Classification (NCBI taxonomy): domain Eukaryota; kingdom Viridiplantae; phylum Streptophyta; class Magnoliopsida; order Gentianales; family Apocynaceae; genus Asclepias; species Asclepias incarnata. Next base: position 2,427 of record JAOEHQ010025093.1, read on the forward strand.
ATATGAGTTCACGTGTGTAAACATTAAACTATATTAAATTTGTACACGGTATCATAAATGTTGGCATTACAACACAATTAGCTACGCGTGGGCATGTACTAATTAATCTCAATATATGTCTTGTTTCTCACGTTAGTTTCTTTACTTCATTTCTTACCAAATTGCCATCGAAGATATCAGAAATTTGTAGGCCTAATTGGATGCAAGTTCAGCGGTTCGAAAGGATTCCACATGCGATTTCACATGCTTGAAAGATATTTTGTGATTAATTTATGCCAAATGGGGGTTGTATAAATAGGAAGGGATAGAAATGTTTTAGTTATCAAGCCAAATAATTTGGTTCTCGGCCAAATTTTCACCTAAAGAATGGCTTTCTCGTCGTCGTCGTCTTCTTCGTTATCCATGAATCGTGAAGCTGTTCGATCAATTAGTTTGCCAACCCGATCACACCCGAGCACTCTTCAAGTCGAAGAGGAGCTAACCAGTTTCAGAACATGGGAAACATCTATTTCATGTATTCCTGATGACGAAAAAATTTTCAGTGGGCTTACAAGTCTGGATAGATTGTACACATGTGTTGACAATCTTCTAGGTTTGCCACTGACCCAACAAGCCCTTTCGCACCATCAACATGAGAAACTAGTTGATGAGTTGCGTGATCAGTCTATGAGGCTCTTGGATATCTGTGGCTCTGTTAGAGATGCCGTTTCACTAGTCAAGGAACATGTAAGAGATGTTCAATCAGCTCTAAGGAGGGGAAAGGGTGATTTCGTCGTAGATGGCTCGTTCCTAAAGAAACTAATGAAGGACGCCAAAAGAGGCGTTGCGGATTTGAGACAAATCGATCACACAGCATACAGTACTAACGGCTCAAGACCCTTGAATCTTGATCCCCATCTAACTTCGGTGTTTAAAGTATTACGTGATGTTACCGAAGTCAGCATATCTGTATTTGGAATGCTGATGTCTTTTTTGTCCGCGTCCATTTCAAAGCCGAAATCGGCAACTAAATGGTCCAGAATCTCAAAGTTTATTCACAAAGCAACAGCAGGAATCAAAGATCAACCACATATTTGTATCGATGTTTTAGAGAGTAGTATTGAAAGCATGGAGAATGCTTTGAATTCAATGTTTAGGAGGTTGATCAGAACAAGATCTTCCCTTCTAAATATAGTTTCTCAGTAATGAGATTTTTGCAACACATATGTGTTGTTATTTAGACTCACGTTTTTGAGCATGTAAAGTGTATAGCTCTGTAGAAATGTATATTTCAGTATGTAACCGACATACAAGACAATTGAATACTCGTATATTTTTTGATGATTTAATTCACTTCCCTTACTAAATAAATGTGTTAATAAATCCACATGATCATCAAACGTTAGCTAATAAATCACTGACTTAATCTTGTAAATATGTTGCTTTTTGGACCCTTAATTTCTCTCTGAAACCTGGTCGACATTAATATTTATTTTTAAAAAAATATTAAAATGTTAATATATATGAAGGGTTCCATACCTAAGCTTAGGTATGAGACAACCTTATATTCACTTTTGCCATACATATATATATATGAGAGATGAGAATATAAGGCTGTCATGTACCTAGCTTAGGTATAGAACCTCCTCACATCTTAGCTTTTTTAATCCAAAAATTCATGGGGCCCTGGTCATCATTTATTTATTATACAACAAATATTAAAAAAATTGGTATGTGAGGGGTTTTATATCTAGCTTAGGTATATTTTTCAACCGATACTTCATGTTAGTAATATTTAAGCTGCTTGTTAGTGCCTTTTAACACATTTTGCACACTTCACATTTTAAAACACTTTTCACAGGAACCCATATATATATATATATATATATATATATATATATATATATATATATATTTGTAAATGATAATTGGAGATGCTAATTTAATCTTGATGTTAATATGTAGGGTGTCAAGGCTTTTATCGAATTATCATCGATCACAACAATGGTGTCGTCACTTGATTTTGATGATTTTCCCGACTTCAATCATTTTACTTCGTACCCACGAGCTGCATCTCTTCGATTTAACCCTTCCTCGGTGCCATCCAAGGGCAAAGTTGGTTCATGTGCGTCTTCTAGGTTTTCCTTCACCGTTTCTCACCACTTTGACTCGCTCAAGCGTTGGTATCTCACTTTGACAGACAAACCGTCTTTTAAAGTGGGTCCGTCGACCCAGTGCTAGGACCGGCCCTTATATCACCCGTTAACGCCCGATCTTACTCATTTGCATCACCAACTGCAAGAAACATTAACTCGATGAGAAAAACGACCCCATTACCACAAAAAACCCAAGTGATGGACCATTCGGGCATCAACCACCCACGGACCCCTAAACCGTCGTTCCTACACTCTCCCGCACTCTTTTTCAAAAAGGAATGCCACGTTAGCAAGATTGAAAAAGGTCGCGAATCATTCCTTCCATTTCTAAGATTCTATAGACGACCATACGATGAAATGATCTATAGATCAAAGATGAAGCCTCCACTCGGAGGCCTCATTTCGATTGTTTCTCCACAAATCAAACGTCGCCACATGTCCGTCTCTCAACGGTTTTGATATGATAGCATCGATCAAAAGGAGTCGTACATATAGATATGATCACATATTATTGACATTGACAATATCAATTTTAAGTGTAATAATTTTATATATTTTAATTAATGTTGCTTTGATATTGTGTCTGGTGCATTGATTGTGTTACAAATGTTTATGCTACAAAAAGAGTATAAAAAAGAAAATAGACGACGTGCAAAGTGGGATGTGATTTAGCGTGCAATATATATTTATTATTATTATTATTATTATTATTATTATTAATTAATTAATTAATATGGGATGGGATGGCAAAATGCATGGTATTCGATCGGCGTGGTCGCAACGGTGAACACATGCATTGGAAATAGTTTCTTGCTTCCAAATAAACAAGACATTTAACAAGACGAAAGTCAATTTTTGTTTTGTTATTTTCTCTGTGTTTTACTACTGTTTCATATCTTGGTTTGAGTTAATAATTTAATAAATATATATGGTTCCAGGGCTTTATTAAATTATACTTAGGGGAGGGTGTCATCATAATCCAACCCAAACCAACCCCCAATATCATAGTGACAACTCAATTTTACCCTTCAAACCAAAAGTCCATCATTTTTCACTAGGTGTCATGATACATCAAACCAAAATGAAACCAAGCACACGAAACAGTTAGCATTTAATGTCTTCATGTATCATGTGTTTCAGTTTGTGAAACTGATCACTTCCAAACCAAAATGAAACCATGTGGGAAGGTGTGGTGTGTAATACTGTGTATGGCAACCGAAGTGCAAGACGTGTCCAACCCGATGGCACACCCTCCCCCCTAATTAATATATAAATATATATATATATATATACAATCCATCTTTTATGATTATTTATATGTTACATGATATGATTATTATAAACTTAACTAGAATCATGTATGAACGATCTACAGTCCAATTGGTCTGAGATAAGATGGGAAGGTTTACTCTATGGAAATTCCTGTCCGAGGTACCGACTTCGATCCTTTGGGGCGTGCTACCCGGATGATTTTCCAAGTGGTGGAAACTGGGATTCGAACTTGGCTTTAACTTAACAAGGTATCTTACCATTATACTGCCGTTCAAAAAAAAAAAAACTAAGAATCATGTACCAACAAGTCTTCATATCACTTTTAACTGTGGCTGCAAAAATATTCAAGCTATTCATGTTCAAATTCGTTTGAGACTACAAGCATTTCTCGTGTTTGAGTTCATGGTCGATCGAGGTTTTAGAGCTTAAATAGCAATAATGTATAATTGTTGTAAAACAGTGTGACAAAACACTATCCTTGAAAAAATATTGGTTTCTACTACTAAAATGCGAGCGGACTATTTTTCTTGGATGCACTTCATTTTAGAAGGTTAAACGATACAAATGTATTTTTAACCTTCTATTTTTTTTCTTCTCTTATTTCTAATCACTAATGTGTTGTACAAGGTCGTTGAGATAACCACACCTGATGCTTCGGCATCAAGGGATCACAAACCGATCATAGAACCCTGTTCAATAAGTAGAACGCATTAGCTGAACTAGCTAGACTTTGAAAATTAGAAAATATGTGAGTTAGTAAGTTTGAAATGAATAAACAAATGATGAGTTTTGTGTACGATAGCATTTGTAAGAATTTGGTAAATGGCAGAGAGGGTAAGTAGGAATATGTGTCGTGTGGTGGGTTGTTTGTTTATAAGATCACAAAGTCAATGTGGAGCTTCCCATACCCCTTTCTACTTGTCTTTTGTTCCCATGTGTCTATACTAATTGAAAGTTGAAATATATTTAAATACAACTATGAATCTATATATATGTGTATTTGTGTATGTCTATTTTTATATATCTATGTGTCAGTGTGTTTGTTATTCAAATCTTGGTTGAGAGTGTACATACTAGCTAATTACAGTACCACATCATGATCAATACTTAGTCAATGTAAAAAAATAAAAATAAAAAAAATAAAAGATAGATGGAGAGAAGTCAGAGAACCCTCTGATCTCCTATATCTTAGTGATACCTGCTCACAACCCGCATTGCTACTATGACATCGAAACATCTATTTACCATAAATCCCCATGTATGAGGCTTATAAGATTCGAACCATCGCTCAAAAGTTTCGCATGGAGGACCTAAGGAAATGGTGAGGTACTAGTTGATCTATGATCAATTGGTAATACTTAGTCAATGTGGGGTTAGCTACTTAGCTACTTGGTAGAGGCTTATGCCTCTTGGGAAAAAGTCTAAAATTCAATTTCTGACATGAGTAAATTTAGAATTATTTGGGTAGTTTGGAAGTAAAACTAGAATTGCCATTTAAAAAATAAAATCAATTAAGTCATTCTTGGGAGGGGGTTAGGTCTCTCCCTATCATTATGTCATCTCCCCCTCATTCTCACCACCATATCGGCTTTCTCTCTCCAAGACACACCCAAGAACACCCCCTCCTTATCATATCATCATCTTCACCTCATCCTCACTGTCAAATCAACATTTTCTGTCTCCACTTTTATTTTACTACAAAATTATATAAATTTGTTCAAAAAAAGCTTTTGTTTGTTTGTTTTCTGCTCGTGGGGTCCAAGAATTTCGTCGAACTATTTCGAAAAAATGCCGAGGGATGACGATGACTAGGCACGCCAGCCTGATGCCTATCCCATCGTTAACGACGACCACGATGACGAGCCAACGACACACGGATAGAGAGAGGCCTTATAGGATTGAAGAAAAATGAAGTCATTTAACATTGTTGTACTAGTATACTAGCTAAAAAGATTATAAACTAAGTACACAAAACATGATATAATTAAAGTGAAAGTAAGTTACACGGATTCCTCTTGTGGTTTATCAGTTTTGTAAGTATCATTTCGAATAAGATTAATTACAAGGACCATCCATAATTCCATATAATTGTTTAATCTTCCAAGTTCATTCCTATATATGGTTTGGTTGTGGAACCTTCCCCAAGTTCGTCCCTATCAACGTAGGCCAAAAGGATTAATTTGAGAAAGTTATACAACCACAAGAACGGACCTTGTATTTAATTTTTGTTAAGGATGATGCGAGTAAAACAATATATACAATACATTATACACTAAGAGCATCAACAATGGCGTATTATAAAAGTTGTATTACGTTGATCATTTGGCATTTCATAGATACAATCCACCACTATAGATGCTTACGTGGGGGTGTATCTTTCCCATTACAATGATTGTATGAGTTATTGGTTGGATACGTCGTGAAACAATACTATCTCATTGCAAAAGAGGTTTATTCGTTGATTTTTTTATGTTTTACTAAATTTTGAAGAGTTTAATGAATTACATATGCTAAAGTAAAAAAAAAACTTATATAATTCATTAAAATCTTGAAAGCTTTGACCATTACTTATAGGGTGGTGATCTGTACATCACCAGTTTTTAGCCATACATCACCAAACATGTTTTACACTATTGTACTATACAACACTTTAAAACATTGTTGATGATATACGGTTAAAAAATAATAGTGTACAGATCATCACCCTTATTTATAAACTCTAACAGTTACAACTGGTTCATAACTAGACAAGTATATAATACATAGGTGGGCCTTCATAGGCTAGTACTACAATGGACTACTACATTGTAATGGACTACAACATTGCAGATTGTAGATTAATTGTAATGTACTACTACGTTGTAGATTGTTGATTATTAATGATTAATAACATATACAAATACAAATATACAATACAATAGCATAGTGTTAGCGTAATTAAGCGGGAATAAATATCTTCTATTGGTGGCATCCGTAGATTTTATATGATTGTTCTTGTATGTGGTTTAATATTTGAGAACATAACATAATTTCTTACATTACTTTTTTTAGTAAGAAAATTTTTTTTAATAAAAAAGTTATTTTATATACATTTTAAATTATGAAAATTTTTATTTGGTTTTTATAAGACATGTTTGAAATTTTCATCATTAAGTTTAAAAAATATATATGTTATCTTTATCTTTATATATACTAAAAGATAACTGACCTAACCATTTATTGACCAATCAAAAAGCTCAATTTTATTAAATTAGTATTTGCTTATGTTATAACTAATAATTAAAAATAAAAATCATGGACTCACATAAAAACTATTACGTATATCTTTTTCTTTTAAGTTATTATCCTAATAATTATTATCTTATATATATCCTTCCTTAATGACCTAAACCTAAATAAAAAAAATATATCATTCGGATTAGTTTTATTCCGAGACGTCGAAAAGAAAAATAAACAAGGTTGGTTTGATTGTTTTCTTCCATTAACACTAAACCATTAGCTGTTAATTAACCAAATTACTTCTTAATTTCAAAAGTTTTCTTTTTATAATTAAACAATATACCTAAAATACCTTATAAAATAATTTACAACATCTATCTCCCAACTACTAAAATAACTACACTACCCCATTTTAGATCAATTACCTTTAGATCAATAACCACACCACCTCCGCCGGCACCGCCATCACCACTAGTCGCCGCCACCATCCCGTTTCCGCCGCCACCACACCGCCGCCACTACCACCATCGTCGCCGCATCGCGCGGGTATCCGTCTAGTAATATACAACACATTATAAACTAACAGTTACAACTGGTTGATAACTACGTGTTTTTATTAAAAAATCCAAGATTACCACTGCTACAGTGCTACCCAAAACAGAACAGAAAATATAAAAAATAACCCCAATCCTATGCACATGATAAAATAAATTTAAAAAAAACATGGTCAGAAGACTGAAATAATCAGAATTATTTGTTGTGATTATGAGCTTCATGGCATATAGGATAAAGCCATATATATATGTATCGAAGAACTCTGAATTCATTGGATGAAGGATTGCAGAATATGTTTTGTTTATATGCTCTGATAGTGATGGTGATATGACTTAAGAGTTTGGTCCCGCTTGCTTAATTTTATGCTTATTTCTGGTACTATAGTACTTGAATTTTTGTATTAATGTCAATTGGACACTTACCTGAATATTGCTATATATAATAGGTTCAAAATAGTCAGAAACTCATAATTATAATTATAAACATATTTATTGATGTGTACTGGTTTCTTGACAACATGTCTAATTAATAAATACATATGGAAAAGAAAATGAAGTTGACGAAAACCAAAATGGTCGGTCTCATTGTTTCAATAGATGAGTTCGATTTCAGTTTAAAGTCTAACAGGTATTTAATTAAATTGTTGGTGCATTTTGTGACCGTCGCTATACGATTCAAGCCCAAGTTCAAGTCTATCTCATAAAAAGTCTATAAATATATGTGTAAAGTTGCTATTCATATGAGGTCTTAGGGTATCTCCAATCACAGTATGTTTATAATATGCATACTGATGTTTCAATATGCATCCATTGCATGCTCAGTATGTTACTCGGTATGCTTGATCAATACGTATGGAAACATACTGGAAATGAATTGCAAAGTGGGCCAACTTTCTTAACTTTTTGTTTAATATAATGTGTTGTTTAATTTAATATGAATGATGATGTGGCATGAACAAACTGAGTTTCAATATGTTGGGTTGGAGGTAAAATAAGTTCAGTGTATTGATTCAGTTTGCTGACGTATTGCTGAGGTGGCCGATATGCTTGAGGAAACTGATGTTGCCATTGGAGATGGTCTAAAAAAGATATATGGATCGAGTGATGTAAAGATGATGAAGTAAAGGGGGATTATTTGAAGTTAATTATTATGTTGATTAATATGAATTATATATGTGTATTTTTTGTGCATTATTATTATTAAGAAATATATATGGATGCTTGTTTTAATATAAATGTTAATAAAAAAATTTTGATATATTTTTTATATACCAAGTAATATAGTTTGTATTTTTTAGGATATTATTTTTTTTTATAAAAAGTTAAAAAATGTAAATTAGTGATAGAAAACAAAAAAATGTAAATTAATCAGACTTTTTCTACAATTATTAATCAAATTAATAATTAAAATAACATTTTTTTTAAATAACATAATTTAATTAGTCACATGTTTAATAACTTAATTTAAAGAAATTAAAAATTATGATTGATCAATTGAGGTAGGTCAGTTGTCTTTTAATTTTAGTATATATTAAGATTATGAAGATTAAGATTTTGATTCTATATCTACCAAAAACTTTAAATTTCTTAAATTATCAATATAAAATACTCTTATATAATTCTAAAAAGTATATATGGACATAAAAACTATATTGCCATTTAATTTCTAATTGCTCAAAGTTTTTAAACTAATAATTATTAGTCACTAATTAAATAGTCAATAATATAATTCTATCTATCTATATGTTTTAAGTTTTATATGAACTCCCCAACTTTCTAATAGTCATAACTTTTCATATGAAAGTAAAACAAATCCAATGAAATTAAAAGAACTTCTTTGTTTTGTTTAAATCCCAATTGCAATACAAGTTTTATCTCCTTAAACTCACTACTTCTTAATCTCATAAACATTCCTAACTATTCTCATAAGTTTAATTCCAAAAAAATCTAGATAATTATAGTCACCAATAGTTTATGTAGGTATTTAAAACTTTACCCCACCTTTAAATATTTTGAAAAATGCAAATTATAATTTTTAAGGTGAACATATTTGTATTTGTATTCTTAATATTTCTGTATAAGTTATAAATTCTTTGACATTAATCCAAAATATAAATTTAACTATATAGCAAATCAAGAATTAATATAAATGAAATTATAAATTTTATTAACTTACATCACAAGTGTATCGGTTATTTTCAAGTCAAATAATGTATCACATATGTTACATAAAAATAAAGAAATTGTTAAATATGAACTTTAATTAAAAGTACACAATCAATATTATAAAATAAACTATATCAAACCGTTTATATCAAACCGTTCATCGCGCACGGGTATTAGAGATATGTAGTATATAAATATATAGATATGTAATGAACCAAAATAAATCATACGTACGCATGCTTGCTAGTTTTGTAATACGAATCCAACTCGAATAAGGTTTAGTGAATTCCAAAACCAATTCACCGCCCGGAGGGGATGTTGGCTTGGAGGTCATGGGATCGAATCTTGATTCCCCATTGACTTCGGGCATTTACCTCTTGATCGAAAAAAAATGGTTTCTAAGTCTCCCAGGGGGAACCATCGTGGGAACAAGTTACACACCCGGCTTTGCTGGGGGGTGCGTAGATTCGTGTTGCGTGCATACTGCCCAATTGGATGTCACTGCATTGCGCTTGATGATCTAACTTCTAACTCGCCGTTCAAAAAAAAACTGTAGAACGTTACAAAAATATAATATAGTAGCAAATCTCTTGTTAGGGTTTGTATGTTTCACTTGATGAGACAATTTGAACATGGGAACTTGAGAAAATCGCATATATGTGGATGGATTTTAATTAACTATAAACAAACATATTATTAAAATGGTTAGTTAATTGACTAAAACCATAAATAAGCCCCAAAAAAGTCAATTGTTTTGATAGGTGGTCGGCTTATCCTCTTTAAAAAGGTACGTAACTACATCTATATTCCAAATCTTTAAATAGAAACAAAATGCACCAAGACGTGATTAACAAATATATCTACTTTGATTATTATTTAAGCAATTGAAAAAAGCTAAACGGCACATATGAGACAATTTACGGAAATCTGGTAGATTTTATATTAACTGGTGAGTGATGATGCATCAACGGTTCTTTAATTTCTACTCGTATCAATTATGTCTTGGCCACGTGTTTTGATAGTGATAGAATTATAAAGAATATAAGTAAAAAAATATCAATGTTGATTAATTGAAATCAATTATCTGACACAGTGACACTATAAAAACTACTCTAAAGGAAAGGTAACAAGTGTGACGATATATATATATATATGGGATGGAAATATAAGGTTCTCATGTACCTAGCTTAAGTATAGAACTCTCTCACATCTTAGTTTTTTAATCCATAAAATTCATGAGGTCCAGGTCATTTATTTATTATACAACAAATATTAAAAAAATTGGTATGTGAGGGGTTCTATACCTTGCTTGGGTACATGACAGTCACACATTCACTTTTCCCTATATATATATATGATTGATCACCAAACCGCGATTACCTTTGTTACGTTGCTAGGACTGGTTTGTAGGATGAGAAATATGTTTTATGATGTTTGTTGGCGATTCCCCGAAGGTAAGGATTACTACCTTTTACGCCAATTGTTTGAAGTGTTGTGTTTCGGCCGTATGTCATGCCGAATTAAGATATGGACGTCTCTTTTTATAGGAGACTCCTTTCTTGGAGAAAAAGATAACTTGATAGCTATCCTTTCTTAAAATCATGGCATATTTAGATAATAATTTATCTTGATTTAGTTGTCTTAGTTAATTAACTTGGTGATCCGTATCCCTTATATTATGGGATGCATATCTAGGTTACTTCGGATTGGATTACAATCATTTTATAACAGACTTCGATGTATTAGGGAAGGATTATGATCATTTCCTAATGATTAGTTTCCATAGTGGAGCTTCGTATACGCATCCCTCCGTGTATTCGGAGGGTATATCATCAATATATATTATACAAGCAAAGCAGAAGCAATTATATGTTGTTATTATTATTATTTACAAAATATATTATGAATTCCAGTTTCATCAATGTACGTACGTACGTGTCTGATAGATATAATCATGTCCGTGGTGGATGAGATTGTCCTGCTATCAACCATTTTTTGGCATCGATGAAATCTATAGACAAAAACGGTGCAACTTCTTCCTGTGTCAGTTTCTTCAGCCATGGAGCCCGCCCCTCTGTACTAGATCCCGGTCCCTGGCAATTGTATTCGCCATGGTATATATTCCTATATCGTCATATATATAGATATGGTTTAGTTTAATTTCAAGAGTTAATTTATTTATTACGTACTTCATTAGTTATTACGAGTAGAATATATATGAACGTATATATTAGACGGTTCTGGTTCAAATAAAACAAGCATTAATGCAAAACAAATAAAACAATCCTTTTCTTTTAATTGAAAATCGTTATGCATCATAAAAAGTTTATTGCATCAGTGTATATACTTGTGCTCTATGAATCTTCATGCATCACTTTTATAATTATTATCTAAAAGTCAAGATCATATTCTATTTGTTTTACTATAATACTTGTTTTACAATAACCAGCCCCTGTATATGTCGTCATAAGATACATCGATGGAATGAAATTCAGTAAGAAATTAATACTAGTAATTAAGAAAGGTAGCTAGCTTACTCCAGACTGCCATGATGGTTCCAGTCGCTCCATCCTTGAGGCCTTACGGTCTTAGACAAATAAGTGTTTGCAAATATTACACGAGAATGGTCACCTTTAGGTCGACCCAAGAAAGCATGTCCAATTCCATAAACTCGCCCATATGTGAACACAAATCCGGTGTTTTCATTTGTGCTTGTTCGGGTCTGAGCTGTCACTGACCCTTCTATCTCTATTCGTTTATCCGCTATTACAAATATCTCACATTCCTACGTATGTACACGTACCAATTAATCATCGATCAATACATAATTAAAATTAAAAATATGCATATATATATACACACGTACGATCGATGGACTTATAATAAATAATTTGTTAAATAATAATTATGTATAAATAGAATGATATATAATTACGTACGTACATGAAATATGGAACGAGCGCGACCAAAAATGACATCGATGGCACCTTGAATGTAACATCCATCATAGTAATGTCGACCTTTGTTATCAAAAAGGGTGTTATGAGTGCTATAAAATCCACAACTATAGAATGCAACTTTGTCTCCACCAACATATGCTGCTACAGACTGATTGTGTGAGGTATTAGCAATCCCTGTGGGTGCATCATTCTTGAAACTTATACCAAACCCAATGATATCAGAAGCTTCAACTTTGAAAGTCGAAGATTCATAATTGTTTTCTGAACTTTGTGACCAGACAATGCCTGTTTTTGTCCTTCCACTTCCCATCAACACAATATGGGATTTTCCTCTTGGAATTGTCACTTTTTCCCTATATATATATATATATATATATATATGTTTATTAATTAATCATTATTAAAACACACATCAGCGTGTACGTATGTATAATATCATACAATATATATATATATATATAGCTAATTAAATTATGTACATATCATGCGTATAATTAACAAACGTATCATCATCATCTAAATTAAGGCAATGAGTCGTTAATATATATCATTGAAACTAGCTGATCGATCATTTTTAGGTATTCATTAAAGATTAGAAAAAAGAAAATCAAAAAAGCCTTAGAAAACAAACTTAACATAAAAAAGAATGGATTGTTAATTAATTCAGTTACGATCGATGATCACAAACTATATATATATATATATTGTGAATTATTATATATATATATATATCACCTGTAAATTCCTTTTTTGACATGAATGATGACCCAATCTTGATCGCCATCAGGAATGGAATCAATGGCATCTTGTATAGATATAAAATTTCCTTGTCCATTGATATCGACTATAATAGTTTTTTCAGCTGCGATCTTTGAACTAAGAAAGGATGCATCGACACTACCGTCCGGTGGCTTTAGGGTGATAATACTTCTACCATCCACGCCATCCAACAAAAATGTAGACGTAAACAACGTCAAGGCATATAGGACGCTTATCGTCTTAAAGAAGATTATTTGTAATCCAAACATCGTGAAACAGTAGTACATGCATGCATGCGCGCGGCATATATATATATATATATGTATAATTTTTTTTCCTTTGCAAATTAATTAATTGTACGTACGTGGGGATGAAAAATATAAACAAACAAATTGAAGTAATTAAAGTTATGTTTTTACCTTAATTTGTAAGGTGTGCGTTGTTAAGGATTTTTAATTTATTATTTCTCCTCCAACAATTATTCGGTGGTTAATATATATTTGATGTTAAAATTTTGATCTATAGATTTCCAATCAATCAGATGAAAACATATTTTAAATGTCATTTAAAAACTTCATTTTTATACATTATAAGACTATCTCCCAATACTACTAAAGGAGATTAGAGGATGACCTCAAAAAAGCTGATGTGTCAGCGTGTGAGAGTGTCCACATAAGAAAATACACCTAATGGCTTACATCACTGCGTGTTTTACGTATAGTATACGTATATAAGTATGTGTATAATACACATAAGAGTATAGAGAAAGTCATGTTAGAAGTTTGATGTGCATTAAATGTGTTTTATCTTTTCCCATGCATTGAGCCGCACAAATGGGTTTTTTTTTTTAATAAAAAAATACCGATGATTGTAAAGGAAGCTAAATTTTGTCAACAAAGCAAGCAACTTTCTCATTTAATGTTTTGCAGGGAATAAACATCCCTTTCTTTTCCATCTTATACTTTTGTCCTTTGAAATGATGAAAGTATTTCAATTTGATAACAATAATCTACTTCCTCTCATATCTCTTATGTTTCTTCCACCTCTTCTCATTATGTATTTTTTCTCTGATCATTTTTTTTTCTTTCATTTTATAGGTTCTTTTTTTTTTTCCTCTGATCATATTTTTTTCTTTCATTTTATAGGTTTTCAGAAGATGATGATAAAAGGTAAGTTTTTAAAGTTTTTTTTCCCCTAATATTTGGTTGGATTTTGGTGAGATATACAAGTTTGTTTTTTTTTTGCAGATTTTTTTTCTTTTGTTTATTTGTTTTACAAGTAGCGAGATAAAGATGATGATGATGATGAAAAGGTAAGTTTTTCAAGTTTTCCTTTTTTGATTGTTAACTTTTGATGGGTTTTCTTTTGTTTGTTCTTCCATTTTGATGTTTCTTATACACGTATGAGTTAAGGGATGTGATTTTCTTTCTGAAGCTTCTCCATCTTCATCTTGGTTTATAGGGTATGAGTTTTAATATATGGCTTTTTAATCCATGGGTTTTAATCTATGAGTTTTTATTTTGGTTTCACTAATCATGTGTTATTTTGATCCATGGGTACAACTATCTACTCTATATGTTTCATGGGTAATAACAAGATGGAAGAACAGTTTAATCTATATTTTTAAAGTTTAATCTATATTTTTAATCTTTATTTTATATATTTTATTTGTATGTTATTGGTTTTTTTATTTAATATTATGATTAATTTTTTTTTTTTTTACAGATGAAGATGATGATCATGTAAGTTTCTATAACTTTTTTTCCTTTTTTAATTTTTATTTTACCGGTGTGTCTTTTTTATTTAGTTAATGGGGTTTGTTTATAATTTTAATATTTATTTTTAATCTTTATTTTATATATTTTATTTGTATGTTATTGGTTTTTTTAATTTAATATTATGATTAATTAATTATATTTTACAGATGAAGATGATGATCAGGTAAGTTTCTATCTTTTTTTGTTTTGTTTTGTTTTACTCTTTATTTTACATATTTTATTTGTATGTTATTGGTTTTTTTTATTTAATATTATGATTAATTATTTTTTTTTACAGATGAAGATGTCTGGTAAGTTTCTATAACATTTATTTCTTTTTTTTGATTTTTATTTTACTGGTGTGTTTTTTTTTATTTATTTAATGGGGTTTGTTTATAATTTTAAGGGCATATCATATATACAACAAGCTGTATATATTTAGCTGTTGTTACCCTCACATTTAGGGGGCTTTTCATCACATGGCAAAATTTAAAAAAAATTGTGAGAGCGCCTACTGTCTGCTGCATTCTTCATTTTCCCTAATTTTAATTGTTGATTGAAAGTACATATATTAGATGATTGATTTGGGTAACTTATTTTATTTTTTTTATTTTGAAGAATAATGGTGAAAGTCTGAAGAATAAGAAGTTATGTAAAGGCAAAGATGACGATTTTTCATTTCGTTGTTTTTTCTTTTTTATTTTTATTTATTGATGTGTCTTTTTAATTTATTTAATGGGGTTTGTTTATAATTTTAATATTAATATTTATATTTAATCTTTATTTTATATATTTTATTTGTATGTTTATATATGGAGCATTTGGGTCTGCCTGTGATTTATCCACTTCTCTTTTAAGTGGGTTAATTAAAAAAAAAAATTGAGTTTTGTTTAGTTGAGTTTTTTTACTCATAATTGTTGTGGTTATATAATTTATTTTTTCAATTTTATCTTTTAAAACTCATACCAATGATTTGAGTTTTCTTAACATTACGTATCTGGAAAACTCGAGTCCCTATTCAATGAATCTGCATTGAGTTTTGAGTAACTTACATTGATGATCCGTGTGGCTTTAAGCTCCATAATTACCATCAAGTGTTGATTATAATTAAGAGGCTATGATGATGATAATGATAAATCTTTACAAGTCATAGTGAATTCAAATGAAGTTTATGATTATCCGTATCTTGGCATGGCAACTCACTAGGACGGTTATGTGAAATATTCTACAGTTAAGATTAAGTGTAGTTCTTTTCACATTGCAACCGGTGATTAAGTTTGCAGCCATGGCGGATTTATCCTCTTTGTTCTGTTGTTAACATATTTCTGTATCTGAGCCTCATAATGAGTTTATTTTAATCTTTAAACTATCATTTATTTATCTTACAGAATATTGATCATTGATAATATTTCCACCACTAATCCACTATTTTTCCTTTCATACTTTTGAATTTGTGAAGAGTAAAAAAAAAACTTGGTGATACAGGTCTTCAGTTTTGATTATAAAGGAATAAGTTGCTTTAATTGATGGTTTACATTTCCTGATTTCCCTTGGCTCAATGATTTTAATGCCAAGTATGATAACAATCTTGTCAATTGGGTCAAGTACTTATAGGTTGAAGTTAATTTACCCGGGTAAGTTTGCAGCCCTAATTCATTGGATATTTGTCTTTGAAGGATGAACATTTGATTTGATTTGTGATGTTGGGCCATTTTACCCTGTAGGATCGGTGTGAGACATCGGGCTTTTTTGCTCAGCAACGCTCGTCATAATGGGGCATATTGCTTGAAAATACTGGTCGAATTTTGGTCTGGGTGTGATATAAGGCCATTTTGCTCGGCAACACTGGTTGAAATGGGGATGCGTTTGGGTTAGTCAATTTATAATAAGTTTGAGCAAGTTTTAGCAAAGTTTAGATTATTTGCATGTTGGTGGACAACTCTCTCTGATGGTAATTTGGAAGACTTATTTGTATTAGACTATTTGCATTTTTATTAAGCCATAAAACAAGTAGACACTACAACTTACATACACTTGATGGAAAGGAAGCCAAAGAGTTGGTCCAGAGCTTTTGAATATATATTCAAATGTGTATTCAAATTTTTATTTGTTTTGATTGCTAACTTGGCTCGTGTAAGGTGTTTATTTTCTTAAAAAAAACACTTTGGGCAATTTCTGATCTGTTTGCCCATTTCTGTTTCCTCTGCTATTTTTTTCAATAAATTTTACCTATTTGAATGATTAGAGGTAAAGCATAACCTGGAGCGATCCATTCATTAGTGGAGGTGAGTTAATGTAAAAAGGATCAAATTCGTGAGGAGGCCATCAAAATGGATCGAATCTGGATCGTGCATCCTACAAACTGAGTTTCCGTTAGCCTAGACGTCTCTTGAACAAGTTGCTAAGACTGCTAAAGCTCTTGCTAAGGATGTTGGTTCCACACTTCAAGGTTTGCTTCTTTACAATACGTATTACCGTGTCAAGGGTTTTATAAAATGATGGTAAATATCTTATTTCAATGATTTCAGAACTCATATGCATATACCGACTTGATACCTTAGGAGCTTTCCTGAACAAAAGATGATAACTGTGCAGACACTAAAAGGGACAAATGGGCTGGTTAAAACATGTAGTTTTTATACTGTTTGGATTTTGTTAAGGAAACTGGAAATTTCGAGGGAAGGTTCTGAAATGTAGAAGCACACCAGATTAGTTGCAATCATACTTACGCAAAGAAAAAAAAAAGATACACAAATACAGTAGCATAGCAAGTAGGATCTCAGGATAAAGTTGCGTATTAGTTAATTAGTTAACATATTGTTGGTTGACTAATGAACTGTAAGAAGTTTTGAAGTTATAATTATTATTCATAATGAAAATCGGTTGAGGTAATCTTAATAAAACATGATGATTTTTAAACAATCCTATGGAATCATAGTAAATCCCGTTTTTATTTATCTCTAATCCTTCTTAGCTATTGATAAAGGTAATGAGTTTTATGCTACAGGTTGAATGAGGTTGACTTGGAACATTCAAAAGTTTTACCTTTTCTCTTATAAATAAATAGTGCATTAAGTATGATTACAACAGTTGTATAATTTTAATAATAATCTAAAGTGTATGAAGAAATAAGTTCTATGGACTGAAAGTACTCTTTGAGCTTAGTTTTTGCCTGTTTGACCCGTTTAGCTAACATTTTTATGCCCATTCGACCCATTAGTGATAAATATGAACCTGAATCAATCTTTTCTTTGTTAGCACATCTACTTACAATAATGTTGTAACTTTACCTGGATATTATGCTAATCTAAACCGTTGTCTCAAACTGCAGTTGGTTTCGATGGTGTTGGTTCATTCGGGATCTATCTTTGTAGGAGGGCCCTGTCGTACTTGATTCTTGGACAACCACAACTTGCATTTAGGGATGCCATGCAAGCTCAGGTGTGCTTGCCTGAGTGGCCAACTGCTTTTTACATGCAAGCTCTAGCTCTCTCAAAGCTTGGAATGGAAACGGATGCTCGAGACATGCTTAATGATGGTTCATCCTTTGAGGCAAAGAGCAAAACAGCTGGCGTAATATGTGATTAAGGATCTCTTGATGAGGTAATGTTTATTTGAAGTTACTATTTGAAGATTTCAACCTCTTTTACTTTGGAGTCTTGAATGTCAACTTCCTAAGTATGTCTCAAAGTCTTTGTCTTGGCCCTTAAGTTCATTTCCTAATAATAGTCGATAATGTATACTTCTTTAGAGTGTCTATCGGAGTGCCTCGATTTATCTTCTGAGCATCATGCTCTGGAGATTGCAAACCGTGTGGAGGCCTCAATCTACATATGGAGGCCTCGATTTATCTTCTTAGATGCTCATTTGGATATTTTGGCCCTTTTTTCTTTGAGATTAGGAAGATTAAAGTGGGTTGCAGGCATCCATTCTCCATAACTTCTTCACCTGGAGCTGATGACTATTTATGTGTACATATTTGTACTAAGGGAGACTGGACAACAACCCTCAAAAATGAATTACCAAAGGTAAAATGAATAACTTTACTTGTCAAATGTATTGTTTTTCGGGGGATGTCCGAAATCAGGTAGATGCAAAGCGAGTAGTGGAATCCACTGTTGCACACTATGGAAAGCTCGATACAGAAAGTTCAATCAACTTAATGGGCCTGTGAGTTCATTTATGCTTATCATGTATTAACCTTGGATTCTCTTTAGAAGTGGCAAGATGGGAGGGTTGGGTAACAGATGAAACAGTCCGGTTGAGTTTTGGTTAATCTGCTAATATTTTATTAACACATTCATATTATAGCAATTATAATTTTAATCTTTCAATAAAATGATTTATCAAGTTGTATGCATTAAAGAAAGGTATTTACTTATGTTGCTTAACATACAGAAATCATGGATCGTAGAAAAACAGTTGGACATCATTTCAAACACGAGAACCTTGTGGACTAATTTTGGGTTGCGCCCGCTTTCTAAGAAAGGTGAAACAAACTACTTATTCTTCATATGTATATACTGCCAGTTTTCTTTTCCTTTCTAAGCTTTTCTTGATATCTTGCAGCTCAATGTACATGAACCGCAATACTGAGCATGACCCACCTTATTGGCGAGGCCCTGTTTGGAACATGAACTATTTGATCTTATCATCGCTGCACAATTATTCGAAAGGTTTAAACTTTTTTTCATATCTAACCCTGTTCAGTTTGTAGTTAAATGGATCAGGATAATTCGATCCATTAACAAGAAGGTAAATGCAATTGGTTTTTAGCCATGGGAATGATAACCTAATTATGCTTAATTTATATAATCAATATTATTCAAACGTAAAACATGCAGATACTTTCAAGTAAAGGAGATCCAGGAGCTTTCAGAAGTATCAAAAGGGAGACTACAGTTGCCATTCTATGTCCCTACTCCCTACTTTTAAATTGTGTCTTGATTCAATGGAAAGTTTTGTTCTAATATTATAGAGGTGCAAAAATGAATATATTGTTTTAGTAAATGGAATCTCATTTCCATGCCAGGTTTATTACTTTATTTATTTCCATTATAGTTATAAAGTCGTAATTGACCCAGCTCAAGCTGACCCAGCTTGGGCTGGGTCTGCTTGCGCTGGGTTTTAAGTGTGTTGACATCATAAAGTTTTCTAATCATCGACTTCCTAATCATTTTGAACTCAGATGGCGAGGGCTCAGGATATAAGTCTGTGCCTGTTCATGATTCTGTGGTCCAGGAGGCTGCAAATCATGTCCTTAAGACTCTACAACAGTGGTCCAACTCATTATTTCCTTATGAATTGTAAGAAGTTGTTCATGCTAAAACAGAGGTATGCCACTCTTCTTTTTTATGATGTGATATTGTGGTTTACCCAAGTTTATTCATTATCTTTATTGATGTGTATTCGTTAATCTGTTCCTTAAAGGCTTGGACAGAAAATCATTCTTACAACCATAACATGTTGTAGTTTTTTTCCTCGCCTCCAGATTCATTTTAAAATTGTTCTCTCATATTTTCGGTTTAGTTAGTCTTGTCCGAGTGGTTAGGACTTCATCAGAACAATATAAAAGGGTTGGATTCGAAACCTGCAACTATGTGGACGTGTGCTCCTTAGTATACCAGGGTCCAATGATGGACAGGAAGAAATATCGAACTCATTTAACTGGAAAGTCATGTGCATATATACATATAAATTATCCATTTTTAAATATAAAATTGTACTAACATTTGTTTAAATGGAATTAAATTATACAATTTCATATCGAAACATTAACTAAGTTAAAAAAATTATTCATATTAATTCAACAATATAAAACATGGGTAATTATACAGTTCAACCAAGTTTTTATCAAAACATCGTTTTCAGGTATTTTTACAAAGTTTTTTTTGCTTTTTCGAGAAAGTCTCAAATTTCATCCCTGTTTCATTTCTCCTTTTCTAACTTAAAAAAATCTTTTTTTAAAAAAAATTCGTATTTGTTAGCCCGTGTTTGCACCCGGGTTCAATGGCTAGTATATATATATATATATAGGGGTTAGTTATTGTAAAACAAACCTTAACGTAAAACAAATAAGACACGATCTCAGCCGTTAGATTTTGATCATGTGCATTAATTATGATAATTAATATATTGATTTTATTTAATTAATTAGCATTAACATTAAGGGTAAAATTGACTTTTTATAACTTAACAATTTTTCTCTCTCATTAGATTTATTAATTAGAATAACTAATCAATTAATTTCTCTTTCTTTTTCTATAGCTCCATTTATGTGAAAAACAATTAGTTTCTTTTTTTTTGTTGCACAACATATAAGAAATTAAGAGAAAAATGATCGTTGGCTTTACGAGATAATTGATGCACCATGAAATATTAGAAACTGATTCACCATGATTGAATTGATGCACAACAAATTATGATCACATTAATTATGTTAGACATTCATGGATTAATGAAAGTGGTGATGCACAATAAAATAACACAAAACTGATGATGCACAACCGTGAACAATTATTAATTCTGATTTTATTAATAAACAACTAATGATACACATCCATTTTTTTAATCATACAAACTAACGATAAAAAAACATATATACTAAAGTGATGATGCACGTTAGTAATTTAATGAAATTGATGATGCACAACGTTTATTAACACAAGTTAGCATCCATGGAATAATGAAAGAGATGATACACAACTGTGAAATAACAACCGATGCACAACAACATTTTATGATTATGTAAATGTCATAATAACATAAACTTTGATACACCATGATTCTTTATGATTTTATTGTTTAACTATTACGCGAAAAGTAACTGAAAAAAATAAATTTTAAATAATTCACATCAATTAACTTTGATAATTATTGATACATTTTAATGCATTTCAATAAACAAAAAACTACATTGAAAAATAAAGTGAATCATAGTTAGATACATATTGATACATATATCACCTCTAAGATCATATTTAAAAAGATTCGAACCGGAAACCTCTTTTATTATTAAGTCACCTCAAATATGATTAACATTAAAAATCAAAAGATATGTTAAAATATATTTTATAGATTAAAGCGTTACATAAAAAACAAAGCTATTTAATTATTTGTTACCTAAAAGAAAATCATTTGCAAATTACATAAATAAATAGCATCTTATTAAATCTCAATTATTATTCCAATGCCGTTCCAAAAAAAAAACCTCAATTAGTAAAAACAAAATAAACCAAGAAAGACAAAAAAAAAAAAAAAAATGGAAGAGTGAAAGTTAACGTTTATTTTAATGTTTTTTTTCCATTAATGTGAAACTTCCGTTTTCTTTTTTTTAATTGCAATGTGGTGACAAGGGATGGTTCATTGTTATATAATTATAAATTGTCTAAGATACCCTTATTTATAAAAATATTTAATTATTATGCATATGACACGTGTAAGGCCTAGATCGTGTCTTATTTGTTTTACGTTAAGGTTTGTTTTATTTGAACTAATTCCTATATATATATATATCTATATATATATATATATAT
>JAOEHQ010025094.1:0-13971 GCA_025447715.1 Asclepias incarnata
CATTAAATAATAAGTTAAAAATGGTAATGTTTAAAAAATTCAAAATTTAAGACACTATATAAATGCTTTATAAGGTATATTATAGATATATATCGAAGATTTAAAAGTTGATACGATTAGATTAAATGTTCATGAGTGAGTGTAATGTTGTTGAGTGTATGAATCATCAAATCAAATCAAATAGATAATATATATTCCATATGGATAATGATTGATCCTTTTAATTCATTCTCCTAATCTTGTTAATTATAGAATCATGACACATGTAAAAATCAATGAATAAGATGATGAAAGAAAATAAATGCATTACACATGTCAAGTTTTGAAAGAATTCGGAGGATTATTAGGCTAAAGAAAGCACGTGCGAAGGCCTTTTATCTATAAGATCGAAGGGTGTCCTTACCAATTGGTAACTAATTGGTAAGGACTCGGCCAATAACATATTGACACGTGGCTTGGCAAAACCATACCAAAAACAAAGGCGTCCTTACCAATTTCATACTAAAACCATTTTTTTTTATTTTGTTAAATTTATTGGGTTCAGATTTTGGGGGTCGGGAAATCGGAAGTGTGAACCGCCATGGCTGCCAACCCGAAGGTCTACCCCGCCAAGATACGGCCCGGATCATCCGATTCCCCTTTTCGAATTGTTTATTATCATCGCTCGTTTATATCGGAAACCGTTACGTAATAACGTAAAGCATAGGCAACCTAATCGGATTCTGGCAACATCTTGCTTTAAAATTGAATTCCGGCAACACTACAACGAATCAAAATCTGGCAATGCTACTGCTATACTACCAAGATAATCACAATCAAGCAATTAACGGCAATACAAATAAATTAAAGCTAGAATATATATATATATATGTATAAGAATCAGCAGCAACAGGCCAGAAAAACCCCAAAAAGGGGTCGTCGAAAACAGGCCGAAAAACCCTAAAAAGGGGTCATCAGCGACGGTTTAACAACCACCAAGCAAGGGGTCGCCGGCGCATGCAAACAAGGCCAACAACTCCGGTTCACAGCCAAGAAAAACCCCCAATCAGAGTTAAAGTAGGCTCGCCGGAAAACCCCAAAAAGGGGTGCAAAAACCGCTAGAAAAAGCACTAATAGGTAAGGGCGTTGGAGCATCAGTATGTGGCATCGATTCCAGCAATATATGGCAAAGAAAATCACGATTGGTTGCCTCAATCGCTAACCACCAAAATACCCTTCGACCTAAAACCTATTAAATCATACCTAACATACATGGTCTACCAAAAATACCCTTAATGAATTAATTTACAACATCTATCCCTCAACTCCTAAAATAACTACACTATCTCCTTTTACATCAATTACCTTTATATCAATAACTTACACTACTCGTCGCCGCCACCACCACCACCAGTCGCCACCGCCGCCACCAGCACCCGTCGCCGCCGCCACCACACCACCGCTGCTACCACCATCGCTGCCGTATCACGCGGACATCCATGTAGTTATTAGTAATTAATTGTTGTTTTCGTTATGTTGAAGGTACGCATATAAGTAACTAACGTACTCGATGAACTATACAAATGAACTCTAAACAACAAAATCAAATGTGTAAACATCCATGTACGTACTAATTAAGAAGAAGAAAAAAAGATATGAGTTTTCGATCATAAATTAGTAAGAATTAATAATCACAATACGTTGATAACCGGTAATACTCATCGTTGCACTCATAAGGAAAATACGCTGGGAAGACTCGATAGCCAGCCTGCTAATTAAAAAGAATTAATTAATGTTTGCCGATACTAATTTAGAAAGTGTGACTATATATACTCGCGAAAATCCTCCCTCCAGAATCAATTAACTGGTTAAAATTGTAGTATATATATATATATATGTGTGTGTGTGTGAGAATTGAACTCGAGTCTGGATTTGATCGATCACTAGCTAGCTAGGCTACCTACTTTATATTAAGTTAACTTGTTATAAATAATAATATATAGTAACGAATGTTATGATCAACTTTCAAGTCAGTGGAAGGATAATATATATGCATCGTCATGTGGTAACTACATACTAGTGTTAGAAAGAAAGATGGTACTGTAGGTTAGGTGATCCTTGTTTTTACTTGATACCGCCCTCCGCTCCTCCATCTTTAAATACAAAATATCTTTTATCCTATCCAATATATATATATATATATTATAGTAATGCTTTACACCAGCATCGATCGATCACTACTTAAAAGACTTGTATACTTAAGCAAATTAAGTACCACATGATCGATTTAATTGACCTCGATATGATCCTCCAAGTTGGCCAACCGATAGACTCACTCGTACGTAAGGGCCCACATAAAGATTCATCGGTTTATGTCCAGTACTTGGCTAACGCTCGCTTGCAGCTGGCCGGCAATTAGTGTCTGTCTGCAAAAGTTTTTTGCATTATCAGATTCAAAAATATATATATGTTAGTTTGCTTGCTTATATATATATGGACAAACTTAATTTATATCCCGTCCTCGATCTGCAACTCCAGTATGTGCCAATATTGCAAAGACTCATGTCCTGAGAAACCAATTCTTGAGTCAAATTAAAATCATACTTCGTTGATCTTCTATTACGTACTCACCAAAAAACGCACAAAAATTACAACTAGATCATTACTATCAATAAATGTAAACTCCAGTAGTACTAACCATCTCACCAATAGTCACCACATGAGCAAACACCGTTCTTGAAGTGGTGAAAACGATTTGTATCCCTAAGAATAATTTCTCGTTCAACAATGTTGGAAATGAACTTAACTGCAATATGACAATCTTCACAAACACGTAGATTCTTGGTTATTCGTATAGGTGTAAAAGGTTCAGTGTTTATGATGACAAACACGATAGCCAGCTTCTCACTATGAACTGCAAGGTGGTTTCCTTTATCTTCGTCCTCTATGTCATGAAGTGCAGAGTCTGTCTCGGCTACATACCCCATTTCTCTCATTTTCCCTACCAGTACATCTAATTCTTTGTAAATCTCTTTAGATTGTGGATGTGATTGATCACCAGCAAGAAAGGAGTGAACTTGATTATGAAGCTCAACATTACTAACACCAGGCTCCTTCTTGACTCCTTTATCTCTCATTAGTGAACGGATAGTCGTTACATCTTTCCATCTACCTGCTTTTGCATAGATATTTGACAACAAAACGTGATACCCAGCTTGCTCGGGGACCAACTGAAATAAATGATCAGCTGCCACAAGCCCAATGTCCATATTAGAGTGAACCTTACAAGCACTCAACAATGCACCCCAAATCCTATCATTTGGTTTCACTTTCATATTTCGAATAAATTCATAAGCTTCATTGATTCTCCCAGAACGCCCCAACAGATCGACCAAACAAGCCAAATGTTCAAGCCTTGGAACGATTCTATATTCATCTGTCATTATTTTAAAGAATCGTTTCCCCTGATCTAACAATCCAGCATGGCTGCAGGCAGATAGGACCGGAACAAAGGAAATGGAATCAGGGGTGAGACCCGATTCCTGCATATCCAAAAACATCGACACGGCACTTTGACCGTCTCCTGTCATGCCATAGGCAGACACCATAGATGTCCAGGTCACAACATCTCGGGTTTTCATCACATCAAAAACCTTCCTTGCTTCATCTAAAGATCCACATTTTGCATACATATCAATCAAGGCATTCTCCACCGTTAAATTAGGAACAAGCCTTTTCCTTTCTACATACTCATGAATCATTCTTCCTAACAATAAAGCCGAAAGATCACCACAAGCAGGCAAGACACTAGCAACAGTAATCGAATCCGCTTCAACTCCATAACTCTCCATTTCCAAATAAAGATTAACAGCATCTTTAGGCATAGAATTACTAACATACACAGCTATCATCACATTCCACGAAACCAAACTCTCTCTTGCATACTTCACAAACATTTCCTTCATCAACACAACGTTTTCAACACATGTTGAGCTCGTTACAGCCGGAGAAAGACTAGCCATAGTCCCAGCATTCGGTCTCAACCCACACCCTTCTTCCATCATTACCCTACAAACATCCAACGCATCATCAAAAAACCCATTCTGCGCATAGACAGCAACCAAAGAATTCCATGACACAACGTCTCTACATCCCATTTCATCAAACACTTTCCAGCTATAATCCAACCAACCAGATTTCCCATACATCGTAATCAACCCATTCCCAACAAAAACATTCGAATCCAGACCTTTTTTAAACACGCCAACATGGGTTTGTAACCCGACCGGCCAATTAGCAGACCCGGAACACGCTTTCAAAACTTGTGGAAGTGTGAAATGATCAGGGGTTATATTGAAGTTAAACATAGATTTATATACAAAAAGTGCATTGTTATACAACTTATTGTTGACATAACTTCTAATCAGAACATTAAAAAAGATAACATCTTTTTGAGGCATTTCGTCGAACAGTTGGTGGGTTGTTTTGATTTGGCCACATTCTGAATAAGCTTTCATTAGTTTTAAAACAATGTGTGATGCTGAAGCAAGATTTTGATGGATAATTAATCTTGAATGAATATTTTTTAATAGTTTGATATCTGGGCATTTATCCAAGATTTTTACACAAACTTCTGCTGATATTGCCATCATTCTGTTACTGCTATTTCTTGGATGTAATTTTTTTTGTAAAAACTTTATACTAAGGAGAACATATATACATATATAATTTTTAGCAATTTTTCTGTTTGAAAATATTTATAAACTAGGTTTTCCCGTACGTTGCACGTACTGTTATAAATTTCTAATAAATAATTTAACAAAACTCAATGCTTAAATACTTGAATGGTTAATTTAAGATATTAATTTTTATGTATGTTTAAGTTATTAGGTGTAGATTCTATCCCCGTGATGTACGAGTCAGTATGAATTTTTATTATTTTAAGAAACACGATACCTTTAAAATTTGTGCAAGTACATAGGCCTCATATGTTGGTGTATCTGTCCGGTTTAAATCTTATATTTAACCGGTCAAACGTATAAAACTAACATAACTACTAAAATGAAGACGCTTAAATAATAATAGATTGATATTCGTATGATGTTTTTGGTTAGATTAAATAATAATAGGTTTGTTTAGTTGACAAAAATAAATTTTTTTTGATAGCAATTATTTATTTGGAAATAAATAAAAACTTGAATATTTTATTCATAATATATTGATATTTAATTAAATTGATATTGTAGTAGAAAAGGGATGTAACATATATTAAATGGAAAAAATCATAGAGATGACACATAAAATTTTATCAGCTGTGGGAGTTCGTAGAAATATAGGGATTTATATATAGAGAGATTTTTAGTTTATCTAGTTTATTTTTTTTTTTATTATTATTATTATTATATGCATAATTTTATTTGTCTATCAATATCTATCTCAACCTCTTGTTTAAATTTTTAATTATACACAATTTTCTATTCTATTTATATTCTAACTGTTGTGTTGATAAAGCAGGAAGGGAGGAAGGCAGGACACAGCCCATCATTACTTTTTCCCTTTCTCAACCCCTCTCATCGATCCATCCATAATGACGTTCTTTCTGGTAATCTGGCCTCCTCATTATCACTCACTCCCTCACTTGGTAGTGTTTATTATTATTGACTAATAATAGTTTGTTTTTATTGAATTTGGTGGAATTAATTTGAACATCATCAGTGTAAACAAAAGAAAAAGGAGTACAGTATATTTTCCGATGAGGTACATGACATTTTTGTTCTCATTTCCCTGTTTTCATTAACTTTAATCGACTATTGCGCGCTAATTAATATATTCATATCTACGTATATATCAAAATTCAAATTCTCTCATATAACAACCACCACCACCATACCCAATCCCTGCTTAAATGGGGTATGGGGGAGGGGAGGTGTAGACAGTTTTTCCTCTACTCAAGGGTACAGAGACTGCTTCCAAAAGGATCTCCGGCAAAACGGGGAAAAGAAACAGATAAGAGTAGGAGGTAAGTAACCATACTTGTCGGCCGCGTATCACATATCTGCATTAATAATGGAAAAGAAATAACAAAAACATATCTAACAGACATACCATATAAAAGCTCATTCGGACATATTAAACAACATAAACGCAACTAAATTCTCTCATATACATATGTATATATCTGGTGGCAGGATGTTATATTACCTGTTCTTAGGACGGAGCTTATAAAAGGGGCCAAAAGCTTGATTCAAAAAGGTGTTTCACCTCAATTAATCAAGAAAGTTTTTGAAACTGTTTGTGATGATATGGTGCATACAAATCTCTAACTTTTTTTTAATTACTTCTAACATCACCATCGTCATCTATTTTTAAAGCTCGAAAATTATGTTATAGGTCATTAAGAAGATCAAAGAATCAGCTATAAGCATGAAGGGTTTTGACATGAAAGACGTACTATCCACATATTATGCCACACAACACCCGACAAAGCTGTTTCGACCTTCTCGGGCACATATAGCAAACATTATTGTTGGTGCTGTCCATGCTTCAGGATATGATTATGAGGATATTGGTCCTTTTGATGCAAGTATAAATGATTTTGAAGATGGGTTCGACCTGATTGGAATAAATAAGGTACATGCCTGTTTAACAAAATCTTGGTTTTCCACACTTTTCCACTCGGTTTTATTTATTTTTAGTTTTCTAAATATATAAAAGAATTTGCGTGATTTGTATGCTTGCATATTTTGTTGAGAAATTCTTTGATTTTTTATGGTAAGTTTGATATAAAGGACTCTAAAACTTATAGAATATTAGGGTATGATTGTATGATGTTAAATTTGATATAAAGTACTGTAAAACTTACATATATTAGAGGTATATGATTGATCGTATAATGTTTTGAGATAATTGTTGTCAAAGATTGAAGAGTTGGAAAACAAACAGTTTTTGTGTTTGCAAAAAGACTTGTATATCGCCCCTCACTCATAAACAACAAACATCACCTTAGATTGTTGACAATACAACCGATAGAACTGTTATGAGAATGCAATATTGTTTTTTGATTATTTAATTCATATGCATCATTTAAGTGTTATTTTCTCTAGGTTTCTGGTGGTCGTGTGGATGACTCCTTTTTTGTAGAAGGTATCGCGTTTAAACCACATGTTGATGGTTTTGAGAAGCTGGATGTGGTTGAGAGTCCAGAGATCCTGCTCTTAAACATCAAGCCTGTTCAAAAATCCCAAAAAAAGGATATGAGGTAGATATGGGTTTTATCAATTTGTCTTGCTTATTAGATTTCTTCATGGGATTTTGACACTATATTCCTTTGTATTAACAGAGTTGACGTAAACATAATTGATATACTGGAGAATCATGTGAAGAGTTGTCCCAACGTCGTTTTGTCACGTCAAGCTATTGATGGGGATGCAAAAAAGGTGGTTAACATCGATTCTTTCATGCCAATGAAACTCATTTCTTATATTTTAACTTTTGTATCTTTTTTTTATCATCAGGAATTGGCAAAGCGAGGTATATATTTTGCAGATCTAGTTTCTGAAGATGATCTAGATCGTGTTGCGGATGCAACTTGCGTTGAAATGATATCATTCAACTGTATCCATCACATCCATGGTATCATCTGAAATTATAACAAACAAACTTACTTTAGATATATTACTTTTATTGGTAGTGAGTTGCTAAATAAGTAGCAAGCACATAAATTACAAAGTGGATACACAACAGAGAATACAAATATATAAGAAAATCTAAAAAAAGAAACTTACCATTGGCTACTTAGGATAGGTTCCCACATCACCAAATCCAGGTAGCCAGTCCTTATCCGCCACCGTAACACCCTCTTGAGGTCCAATGACCAAGGGTCACATGTCCTCATCGACTCCAACATTTTTTCAATCTCACTAATCCAAGAAGTTTTATCCTTAAAGAAATCCTTTTTCATCAACTCTTTAGCAACCGATTTGCTTTTGGGGCTAAAGTCGGTGGTAGCACTACTTAAACTGTATTATTCCAAGTCGGTTGGCCTCACACCAAGCCATTTGATGCCCGGTGTTACCAAATTTTCACTATCAAACGCTAAACTCTTCGAGCCACACGTGTAAGTAGACAAGATTCTTACCCCATACGGATCACAATCTAGTAATGCCAAAACCGGTAATGGATTTAGTTTCTTTGTTAGATTTCTTAGAAAATAACGGGTAGTCATATCGGGCATTTCGTTAGCCGTTATTAATATACAGCATACTTTCTTATGAAATTGATCATCAACCAATGATGAATATGTGGCTTCCTTTTCCACCATAAGGATAAATTTTGCCTCACATGATATAACCTCAAAATCTAACATATAAGGAGAAATTGATTTGCTTAATATGTCAAAGTTTTGTGTATTAAATGCTTTTCCATTCTCTCTTATCACAAGGGACCCAATAACTAAACCATTTGGGGATGCTTTAATTCTTAAAGAGCGTCGTGTGGCCTCGAGAAGACAACATACATCATCTATTAAATTATCAGATATGGTTTGTGTTTTAAACAATTCCTTATTCTTGTAAAAAATTCCACGTTTTAACAAAAATTATTTTCCCGGTTTAAGTTAAGTAAAATTTTGAGAAGATAAGTTACCCATTCACACTTGTTCACAGATGCGCTCAAAAGCTTTAACTTGTGAGTTTTCATACACAACTGATCTGATACATAGATCAGGTTGTCTTTTGTCATAGGATTGTGCAACTCATAACGACAGGGATGAATTGTAATTAACAAAAAATTTAATATTATAAATAAATAAAAGAGTTAATTACAATTTTCGTCCTGTCGTCCGCCACCTGTTAAAAGGACAAAAGATAAATCTGATCTATGTATTAGATCAGTTGTGTATGAAAACTAACGAGTTGAAACTTCTGAGCACATTTGTGGACAAGTGTGAAAGGGTAACTTATCTTCTTGAGATTTTACATGACTTAAACCGGGAAAATAAGTTTTTCTCAAAACGTGAAATTTTTACAAGAATAAGAAATTGTTTAAAATATAAACCATATCTGATAATTTAATAGATGATGTATGTTGTCTTCTCGGGGCCACACGACGTCCTTTAAGAATTAAAGCATCTCTAAATGGATCCCTTGTGATAATAGAGAATGAGAGAGTATTTAATCTACAAAACAACTTTGACATATTAGGCAAATCAATTTCTCTTTATATATTAGATTTTCAAGTTACATCATGTGAAGCAAAATTTATTCTTGTGGTGGGAAAGGAAGCCACATATTTATGATTGGTTGATGACCAATTTCATAAGAAAGCAGGTTGTATATTAATAATGGGTAAGGGAATGCCCGATATGGCTACCCTTTATTTTCTAAGAAATCTAACAAAGAAACTAAATTCGTTGCCGGCTTTGGCATTAGTTGTCGGGTGGCTCTACCACAATTGAAAATATTTACTATTCTAGAAAAAAGAAATGAACTTACAGCATTTATGGGGGGGATATAACATTTGCAATAACAAGCTCGTTTATAAAGTCCATCTTACTACCGGGAGTTTGCTTCTTCAAAAAGGTTCTAGCTACTAAATGATTTGACTCAAAGAAGCTAGCGACTCTTACCAACAAACCCACACTCAAACCATGATGGGAATTCAAGTCATCAAGAACACTGGTGATTTCTTCCGCCTGTTCTTCATGAGATAGAGATGGCTGCAAACTTCCTGTTGTTGAAGAGGAAGTTGCTTGAGCAGGGTACGGCCGACTTCTAGAGGTACTGCCATAGTGTGTAGATGCTCGCCTCGTATACTTAGTAGGAATTTTTACTACCTTCTCATTGTGGAAGCATCTTCTAAGCAGCCGGACGAATTCAGCTTGGTTCATAGAAGGATGCTGCAATGTGGCCAGGTTGTTCTACAAATCAAAAGATGTACATTTTTAGCAACCCATGAACTCACAAATTGACGACTACCGATCTCAAACAAATAATTACTCACACGAAAATCATGGTAGATACTTCTTAACTTGTCAACATGAACTGCAATCACTGCAGGTTCAAAATTAAGTTGTCGACGTTCTGAAAACGTGAGGGCAAAATCTTTCCAAAAGTCATCAGTGTATGACATTCCTAACAAAACCTCATCTCCATTGCGCACATCGTGCAATAGAGTCAGTAAAGCTTGATCATGATTGGGCCAATTCACCATCTACACACAACACCATAGAAATATATTTCTGTTAGTCAGTAAAACTTTAACTAACAGATTTCTTTCTTCCTTTTATGATTTTGTTTCTGCAAACCCAAAACCCAAGTTAAAGATTTCTTTCTTCCTTTTATGATTTTGTTTCTGCAAACCCAAAACCCACCGGCCACCGCTGCTTTCTTGTTTCTATATAATTCCGGGGCCTAATGAACTTTAAAAAAAAAAACTATGAACAAAAATGGGAAATTTTCATATTGTTTCTGAGATCGCATATGGGTTGCTGAAATTTACATATTGTTTCATGCGGTAGTCGTATTTCACTATTTTGTTAATACAGCATTAGTAAGTTGTGTAAAAGAATCGGGTATTTTGTTAATACAGCATTAGTAAGTTGTGTAAAAGAATCGGGCGGTGACCACCCTCATTCTACACTGGTTGTTTCTGATACATCTATGGTGCCATGAAACTCCAAACATACAACACAAGTAAAACTCCAAACGATTACGATTCCAATAACACTATCACTATGTCACTATGATATCCTAAGCCATACTCAACAAAAAAAAAAAAACACAAGTAAATAGTAACAGATTCAAGAACTTACTGCTTGCTGGATCAGTTTGGAAAGATTTTTTTTTTTTTTTTTGAATGGCTATCGATGGGGAAGATGCTGGATCATCAACAAAAAAAAAAAAAATACAAGTAAATAGTAACAGATTAATGGAAGATAAACAATATGTAAGTGGATCAACTTACAGCTCGATGGGAACAATATGTAAGTGGATCGACTTACAGCTCGCTTGATGAGATTAAACAGAGACTGGTAAGCATAAACAGATTAATGGAAGGTAGATAAACAGAGACTGGTAAGCATAAACAGAGACTGGTAAGCATAAATTAATGGAAGGTAGATAAACTTCTCATCAAGCTACAGAAAGAGATTAATGGAAGGGTGTAACTAGCTTGCTTTCTGTATTCAATATGTACTGCTTTCTGCAATATATACTCGATAAGCATATATTCAATACATACTCATAAGCATAGGGAAGGTGCATGTGTCTGCAATGCTATCACTATTTACTTTTTCTTTTTCAATATATACTCGATTTTTTCAAAGATAGGTACATACTTCTTTCTTTCTTTTTTTTTTATATAAAATATACTAGATTTATATAAAAAAAAGTTTAAAATTTATGTTAGAAAATTTTTCTTAAAAAAAAAGGGTAATGGGGGGAACCCTAGCCCGGGTACCACAATTAGATACCCATCGACCCACCTCGTATGAGCCTTATGATGCCGGTAAAATACCTCTATCCTAATCCCCACATGATCTGGGCACCCCGAAGGATCGAACCCGCGTCTTAGACCCACATGTGAAGTACATTAGTTAAACTTTATAATTTTGTTCATGTTGCTTGTTAATTTATCGTATAATAACTAATTTATTTGTTTTGTTAAATGGAAGTCGTTATTTGTTTTCAAGTTTAAAATTGTAAGAACCACGGGTTTAATCAAGGACTATCATCAAGATTTTGTGTCTCTCTTAGCTTTCAAAAACTTCATTTCTAGTGTTCGTCTAATGATTGAACCTAATTGCCCAATATGTTTCTTAATCATTCGTTTAGGCCTAACAGACCAAGTATGTATATAACTCGTGTATTTGGGTCTTTTAGACCAAATATGAATGTGTGTATATATGTATGTATGTATGTATGCACAACATGGGTGTATGTATATACGTATGACATGATTAATCGACAAGTATGAATGTGTGTATATATGTGTGTATATATGTATGTATATGTATATGTATGTATGGATATATGTCTCTTCTAACTTTCAAAAGCTTCATTTCTATTATTCGTCTAATGTTTGAGCCTAATGGGCCCAATATGTTTCTCAATCATTCGTTTGCATATGTTTCACTCGAATAACAAACTTTCAATATTTACAAAAACATATACAAACGAATGATTGCGAAACATATTGGGCCTATTAGGCCCAATTAAATGAATCATGTTGTGCAAACGAATGATTGTGAAACATATTGGGCCTATTAGGCCCACATGAGATAATAAAAATAGGCCCACATGAGATAACAAACGATGTTTAAGGCCCAATAGGGTCATTCGAGTGAAACATATGCAAACGAATAATTGTGAAACATATTGGGCCTAATAGGCCCACATGAGATAACAAACGAGGTTTTAGGCCCAATATGCACATTAGAGTGAAACATATGCAAACGAATGATTGTGAAACATATTGGGCCTATTAGGCCCACATGAGATAACACATGAGGTTTAAGGCCCGATAGGTGACACTCGAATGGGCCTATTGGGCGTAACATGATTCATCGATAAGTATGAATGTGTGTATATATGTATGTATATATATATGGATGTACATATGTATGTGTGTCTAATCATTGGGCCTATTGGGCCCAATATGTTCACCACTTGTATAAAATGGGCCAAATGGGTCGTGTGTGTTCGTCATTCACTCAAATGGGCCTATTGGGCCTTAAACCTCGATTAGGCCTAACATGATTCATCGATAAGTATGAATGTATGTATATATGTATGTATGTATTAATGTATATATGGATGTATGTCTGTAACAGGCCCAATATGTTCACCGCTTGCATAAATGGGCCAAATAGGCCGTGTGTGTTTGTCATTCACTCGAATGGGCCCATTGGGCCTTAAACCTCATTTTGTTATCTCATTGGGCCTATTAGGCCCAATATGTTTCTCGATCATTCGAATGGGCCTACCATGATTCATCGATAAGTATGAATGTATGTATATATGTATGTATGTATGTATGTATGTATGTATATATGGATATGTATGTCTTAGAATTCAAAAGCTTCAGTCCTAGTATATACGTACGACATGATTTATCGACCTTTCACACGAACAGGCCCATTGGGCCTTAAACCTTGTGTTGTTATCTCATGTGGGCTTACCGACTCATATAGCTTAGTATGTATATATGATTTACGTGTATTATACTTAATTATTTAAGTAATATTTATAATTTAGTGTTATTTAACAAATTCATAATTTAATAACTGTCGGAGCAAATTATACTTTAGTTATTATAAGTAATTAGTGTAATATACTAATAAATAATAAAAGAACTTAAATAACATTTATAAATTAATAAATTAAATAATACATTTATATTTAACATTTAATATTTAACTATTTATATTTAAATATAATTTTTAAAAAAGTTTAGGCCACGACTTTGTCGTGGCTAAAGTCGTGGCCAAATAATATATTTGTATTTAGCATTCAATATTTAATTATTTATATTTAAATATAATTTTTAAAATTGAAAAAAGTTTATTAAAAATTGGAAAAAAGTTTCGGCCACGACTTTGTCGTGGCTAAAGTCGTGACCAAATAATCAGGGCCGTCTCCGAAAATGTAAAAAAATTTCGGGGCCTGGCTCGAGTATAAAAAGTGGGCCCCTGAAATAATAAGTCGATAATAAAATATAAAAACATAATACTATGACAATAAATGTGTTTGATATTCTGAACAAAGTATGACAACAATTTATAATCTGAAATTGTAAATTACGTTAACTGAAAGGGCCAAAATGGAATTCCAAACAAATATAAAGACCTAAAGAGTAAAGATAATAAAAACTTATTTGCACACATGCCTTCTTCCTCGCTCGTCATTCATTATGGCCTGTAAGTCTTTAACTCTCATTTTCTAAACAAAGAACTATATAATACGTTTGGAAGTAGTGGGCCCGTAGAGGAAGTGG